>JAQGAK010000139.1:0-141195 GCA_034696945.1 Lipothrix lubbocki
ATAATTTAATTCATTACGATTCCATAACAAGCAATAATTTCTGGTTCGCAATCGACGTCACTTCGGGGGTGCACAAACCCCCTAGCCGCATTACACCTCCTATTTATATTATATACTCCTTGAGTTCGGTTAGTGTAGTAGTATTTAATGTTCGATATCAATTTTTGTGAATTGTAAAGAGGTTGATTTTATTAGTATCACTTGATATGTTAATGTTGTGCTGAATGGACCTTGTTGATATATATTTGTATACAATATATATCTCATACACAATAGCAGCAGCATCATTGTTGTATTTAAATGAACAAAATCGTTGTAAAAAAGCTCGATCCGCCTTAAAGGTGGTTGTTTTGGTACTCTTTCCAACGACATCGATACATACTAATCGATAGTTTTAAACTAAACGACTAATAATTCCACGAAATAAGTTGAATGCTTCCATTCATTATTATATTCCCAATTATTATTATTGCTTTCCGTCAACATGTGTGCTAGATGTAAACGATGACTTATATAGTTACTATTATAATATTAACTGCCCAATCGAATTCTATACGTAATTAGTTAAAAAGAAAAATAGACATATTTAGCGTGTGACTATTTCTCTCATCCAAATGCATCATCATGGATGGATGCCTACTTATTTACATGATTCCTTTTTGTGTTAAATACTGAAATAGAATGTCATAATATGACTCTTACGTATAGAACATACTTTTTGGCTGCTAATAACCTGCAATTCCATAGTTTGAAATTAGACAACTATCTTGGTGTAATATAGGAAATCTATGGGTTTTTGTATTTTTTGACTAATATAATATTTTAAGCATGTCCTAGTTTTTAATTCTGTATTTTGAAATAACCTATACTGTAAACAAACCATTTTTGTTAACTTCAAAGATTGTTTTTTAAAACATCAAAATAGTATACTTATTATTATATACATGGTTTATTCATTTACTATACCTATTATATCTACATGGTATATGGACTTACATCCTATAAGACTCCACATTTTATTATATACACAAATACCATTGATTCTGTATTATATATTGTAATAGCGTGTACGAAATCGATACTATTTCTATTGTATCCTCATCAGATAATGGAACTACTAGTCAATTATATATTTCTTTCGTGAGAACTACGTTCTTGAAATGTGTTTCTTAATTATTATTCTGGCGGTCCCTTACATTACATTATTTGCCTAATATTAATTGTACTTATTCCTTCGAAATGTGATAATTATTTGTGGTTCTTTGACCTTAAAACGACTATTTTGTTTCATTAACTCAGTATTTTCACATTTACGATTAGTCCCATTATATTTTAAATCCTGCATAATCGTTTTTATTTATCCGTTTTGCATTTGCCCACAAATAATCTCCATTTTACATTTTTGATGTAGATGTAGCCCCGTAATTTGTATGTTCCTGTCATTCCTGCTGTGTTACCTTTAAATTTTAATATTTAAAAATAATCCTTATCGTCGTGTTTACTATCCTTTCATACAAGTTACTACAATCCACAAGCATAAAATCCGCTAATCAATCATGAGAATCATTGTAGATCTTGCAACTTTTAATCTGCTGCTTTGTATACCACGCTACCGACATATGTAATGCAACGGGCATTAAAAATCAGGAAATAAAAACGCATGAATAGAAATGGCATTTAAATATCTCTACCGCCAAATTATCACTTCCCCCCACTGCTTTCATATCACACAGTGTCATACACTAATTACTAAATCATTATAGTCCTCTACAGGTAATTCCTCCAGGTGTATAACAAAGTTATACAGATGCTTCAGAGCTCATCCCCACAACTTCAAATATCTTTCCCCTTTAGAGTTTTACTCCGGCTGCAATAACGATGGCGGCACCAAGATCGGATCCAGGTAGTTAGGCAGGTATAATATAGAGATATACTCAAAGATACAGAAGTACATTCCTGAATCTGAAAAAAAGTTTCCTTGATTACCCCAAACCTATTATCCTTACATACCTTACCTGTCTGCGTGAGAGATTCTGAGAATCCTGACAGCAGAGAATAAAGAGAGACGGCAGGTATCGATCCCGCTTAAAATTCTCTTCATCTTATATACATGCTAAATACTACCTGTATAGTACCTTTTAGCATTCTACATTCTAGTCCCTTCCATTCATTCCTGCATATATGTATCTCATACATTCCTCAAATAAAACCATATATTCTGTATACACAGCAGCTGAGACGAAAAAGCCGACAAAACACCACCACCCACAACAAAAACAACAGGTAAAATAATTAGAAATCCACTGCTGTAATGCTGTAATTCCATTTTCTTATTAATTTTAAATTAAAAACAACGTAAAATAAGGTGTAAAAATTAGGAATAAACTATTTCATTTAAATACAAAATATTTAAAAATAATATAAATGGAAGATAAATAATAAATAAATATAAAACCTTCCGAAAACTATAATAGATTATACTGTATATTGCATTACCAACCCCGTCGTTCCGTGAGTCACCGGAACCGCATTCCGTCTGACCGTTCATGTTCAATTTCTGGTGGGGCTTTAGCAAAGTTTATAGCGCGCCTTGCCTTCTCTTCGTATGGAAGCTTAAGGGAGGATTTTTGGGCGTTGGCGACGCCACTATGCTGAAGATATAGGGAATAGGACGACTAAGGAGAGAAATTTATCGCTATATTTATTATTTCCGTTGATAAATCCCACAATTTTCACAACTTCCCCCACCATACCATCCCTCCTATAACAATGTTAAAAAAATCATATCGTCCAATTCCATATTTACTTGCTGCTGAAGAGGCAAATATTACTAGGGCCACAGTTGCTAGGCAGCAATAAAGACCAAAGTAATACAAAGTAAAACTTTTGTGGTTTTGTGGTACAAACGGCTTAATTGCCGGTAAATGGTAAAGCCATTATGTTATCGGCGAAGGATCTGAAAGTACCAACTGCAAGCGTGGCTAATGTCTAAATATACCAAAAATCAGAACTCCACGTTTAAACATTTGTGACACTTTTTGACTTTCAGTAAGTTTTTTCATTTAATTAATACTAATTTTTAGTTAGGCTGATTAAAGTTCTGATCTAAAGTCTACGCTTTATTGCTGCCATTACAGTTTAACGTGTATCAATTTGGTGTTAGGTTGAATCATTCAAATTTCTAATGATTTTGATTTAAACAATATTATAAAATCGTCATTTTAGTTTTAACCACCATCCTGTACATGTATGGTTTCAAGTCAAAAAATAATTGACAAATTTAAAGTACCAGTAATATTACACTTACAACTAATGGCAAATCCATTATACATACCGGACTTGAACCGTTTGCAAGCGCAGAAAGTGTGAAGTATAACGTCAAATTCCAGGTTCGCGAAGGGTGCTTATTTCTGTTCTTTTACGTAGTGAATATAGATGTGGCCCTCTCGCCGTGATTATTATTTATTATATTCTGTCTAGATCTCACCTGTAATAATTATAACTACATAATAAAGTATTGCTTATAAAAACATCATATTAGAATATTATTATAGAATATTAATGCTTACTGTTTCATCTCCCCCAGCCAATATTGTTACAAATATTTGTATAAATATGCATCTTTTACAGGCATTGAAATACTGATACTGTTTATAGTCTGGCGCATTAAATCTTCATCACTTGACAAAAACAGGACCTCTGTTGATCGCTGTTGCAGCAATTTAGCAGGATTTGACAATTCAATTCCGTAATGCCGGACAAAGTTGATTATCTGAATTTTGTAATTAATTATTTCCCTCTAATGCTTTAAAAATGAAAATAAACGAAAAAGTGAATAAAAATAAAGCCCCCATAAAATTTAAAATACAACTTAAACTGTATTAGAGAATAGTTTTACCATTTCACTTGTAGTCGGAATCCAGCTGGCTGATTTGATAGTTTTATAGAAATTATATGCGCATTCGGTGTATCAAAAATATGGACCTCTACTGCTGCTTCAGTTTTGTCACGTTTGACATACCGGTACAACTACATTAAACAACCGCCAATTAAAATGGTCAAAAACTAACTATAGTAAAATTAATTTATTAAAGTGTAAACTGTTGCAGAGAACATTTAATCTGGAACAAATATCAGCAAAAAAAGCTGAAATGTAAAGTTGCTTTGCACACTCAAAAGTTAAAAACTAGAGTGCATCAAATAATTCACTAAAGATGTATATTAGTATATAACATACGCAATCATATATGATTTGTCGTAACTTATTATGTTTAATCCATTTATTTGATAGCGTTGCATATTCCATAATACACTGATATATTTTCAGTCACAAAATACATCTAGTTAATTAAGCAATCTTTAAATTATTGTAAAAGATTACAAATATTAGTGTAACGCAGCCCCGTCTTCCTAGAGGAATAACAGAGTGTACTATAAGATTAGCACGTTCGTAGTTCGTAAAGTCATGAATTTAATTAATTATTATTATTATTTACAAAATCATATATTGGTATTTTCCCAATTCCCTACGCCTACATCATACATCAATAAATCAATATACATATGGTCTACTATAAAAAGGACATGCTTTTGAACGACTTGGTCACTTTTGCATTACAAATTTGCAACATAGCTAATGTAATTCCTACATAACGTCGCAACTGTGTGCAGATAGTTGCATTTGCCTTATGAACGCCGCCTCCATAAAAACTGATTCCACATACGAAATCCTATGGACTTTAACACCGTCAAGCAGCGCTGCGTTCAGGCGTTCGTTGGGACTCGTGAAGCCTCAGAGACGCGGAGTCGTCATGTGTTTTGGAGACGGTGAGGGAGAGCTTGGAGGTCTCAGCGTTGTTGGGAGGAAATCTTGTGTATGTTATGGGGATTACAATAATAAAGAGACGGTGAAACTTTAAGTGAGAGGACGGAGGGCTGGGATTGGCTGTGGGATTCCGTACGGATTCAAATGGAGCAATAGCTGGGGAGAGTTGGTTGGAGTGCGCATGGGCGGACGGAGCTGCATCTTTAGTGGCGTAATGTCGGGCCGCCATTGCGGTGTGCTCTGCATCTCTCTCTCCATTTCTCTGACTGACTCCCGTTGTTTTTCAATATACATAAAATAAAATCGAATTTTGATGGACGTGGACAGAGTGGCCAGAACATCGGTCTAATCACCATCCGCAGTCAAAAAAAGAGTAGCCAACTCATGTGAATTTTTTGGTTCTTTGGATGGGCGACTCCATGGAGTCTACTATTGAAATGAAGGTAGATTCTTGAAAAATAAAATAAAATAATATTTCTTGTTCAAGCTCATTTTATATTTCCATCATTTGATTCTTATTCTCTCTCGTCTCTCCTTTCGTCGTCTCGTCGTCGTCGTTTATTCTCTCTCACCCTCGCTCTCTCTCTCTCTCTTTCTTTCGTCGTCCACATTTACTTTAATTGAGGATTTACCACCGTCCTCGTCTCTCCTTGTTATTTTGTAATTTGGTCTTTGATACATTTTACAATAATAATTTTAATAATCAGTCCCTCCAAGATAAACTCCCAATATCTCTCATATTATAAGAATTATTGTCTTCTACCTTTTTACAATTTATCCTCGCACGGAAAAGGGAAATCGAAATCTTGTCTTGAGAGGGAAAAGGTCATCGTCATACTCGTTTCGTATTATTAGGAAACATTTCGGTGGAAATTCGTCGTCGCCGTTTCTGAAAACGCTGGATATTGAATTTGTTTTTATGAGAAAATGTAATAATTTATTTGTTTATTGTCTTCTCCAATGTCTCTGTGACTCTTATGGCGTATGAGAATATTCTTGTTGTTGTTGTCGTCGTCGTCTTTATTTGTTGAGTCGTATTTTGTGAATTTTCTAGAATCCCTGAATAGTTTGGAGCTCAATAGCTTGGATATAAATTAATTCCTGTAGATCTTGTATTGTAGTCTGTAGATTCTGTAATTTCTATGCTAGATCTGAGTATGGAAAAATGCTACTTACTCTTGTTCTTCTGTTCTGAGAATTTCCCCCGTCGTCAGTTTATCATTTATGTTGGTGTAATTTAGCCGTGGATTTTCAATGTAATAATTATTGTTGTGGATGTTTGATAGAGCGGGTAGTTTTTGGAATAATTCGGCATGCACTATTGTTGAATATTGTGAATGTAAACTTGTCTTGAAATATAGATCTTTGATTTAATTCCGTTTAATTTTCTTTTGTTTAGTTTTGGTTGGCTTACGTTTGTAGTTTTTATTGAGGCAAGTTATGGGAATCTTGATGCAGAAGGGATCGATATATTAAATTTGATTTTTGATTGCTCTTGTTGTTGTTATTTTGATGTTGTTATTATTTTTGTTCCATGAATATTATAGAGCCTTGGATTTAAAAGAAGTAAATGAAATGATCAGAATCGAGATCGAAAGTGAATTAAAAGTTGTATTGTACACAGTGGGTGTATATAATATTTTATATTGAAGGATGACCCACGAAAGTTTGGATCCCTTTAAAAGTGCGTTTGTATTGGATTTAAATGTGGGCCTGCTAAAAATTGTATGTTATTCTCTAGAGTGATCACAAATCCCTTGTGAGAGGTCATCGTCAGTTGATAATAACGTTGTTGTTTGTGGAGCAGCTCAATATATTTTAATAACGTTTTGTGAACTTGAATACGTTTTCCGCAAATCAATTTGATTGATGTGGTGAAGTATCTATATGATATAAGTAGTAGGTCGTGGTGTATAGATTCAAGGCCGGATACTTTCGTATACTTATATATATACTTGTATGTATACAGTAATAATTATCAGAACGTTAGTTCGACCTTAATAGTGAAATCTAACGTTTTTGGGGACGTTCGTGTCCCAAAAGGAAAACACTTCCTTGGATGAGCGAGAGTATATAAATAGGGAGTGATGTGATTCTTCAGATCTCATTCTTGATCTTCTTTGTGTTGTTACTTAGCCTCAACTTGGAGGAGCTCCAGTGGGCAATAATACTATTTCTCAGGCTTCGCAGCAATCAGCTCCGGTCAGTGCCCAACAAATAATGAGTAATCCTCCGACTCAGTCGCAGGCTGTGAATAGCCTGAATGCGAATGGAGCAGTTAGAAATGAAATTTCTAGCCCGAATAATAGTAATCCCAATGCTAATCCTGCTGGAATGAAACAAGAAGGTTAGTGGAAATGATGACATTTTGCTTTGTAATGTAATTTTTTGTCAATAAATAAAATCCTTCGAGATCTCTTTGCACAATGTGTACATATGATTTTTGGAGGGAAATTATTGCCGCAACAGTACATTGTTGTAGTAGACAAGGTTTGCTGCTTCGGTCAATGGTAATTGAGTCGGGATACAATATCGTGAAAATATTTAAAGGAGTGACATAATTTCAGAGTCTACTGCTTCAGGAGATGATGGGGGTTGTCGGGACGAGCCATTTGTGGAACCCATAAATGGGATGGTTCAACCCAATTATAAACCCACACCTGATAGACCCGGGAGACTCACTAATCAACTTAAACATCTTCAAGCTAATGTGCTAAAGGCGGTTTGGAGGCATCAATTTGCTTGGCCTTTCCAGCAACCCGTCAATTCAGTTAATTTGAGAATACCCGTGAGTGCTGTTAATTCACTTCTATTCTGTAGTGTTTGGAGAACAGATGAAATAATGCAAACAGTAGTGACAAATCCAGAGCTTGGTTCTTATTTATCGAAGCCTGTTGGGAATCTGGTTAGAAGTTAGAACTAAGTTCTGGTTTGCCCTATAATGAATGTGTGATTTAGATATTTATAAATGTATGATATTGATAGTAAATGTCCTTATGTGGATGATAATCCATCGAGAGATAAGGTGAAAAGGTGAAATCCAATGTTTTATTTATTCGTTGATCTGTAAACACACAGGATTACCACCGAATTATTAAGCGACCCATGGACTTGGGCACAATAAAGAAGCGCCTAGAAAATAATTACTATTGGAGTGCAAAAGAGTGTCTCAATGATTTTAAAACTATGTTTACGAACTGTTACGTGTACAATAAACCTGGTGAGGACGTGGTGTTAATGGCACAAACTCTAGAAAAGATATTCCTCACGAAAGTAGCTGACATGCCGAAAGAGGAACTAGAAATTGCAGCCCCTGTTCGTGGCAAAGGTATACATAACTACTTGCGTTTCTACTTCTCTGATTTACTTATAGTCATCCAACCGGATGGTAGTAAGTGTGAGTAGTTTTACTTATCGGAATTTGGAACAATTCTGTAGCTGGTGCAAAAAAGAAGGGGGGATTAGGAGCACCCAAACCCGGATTTGGTAAAGGTAGAGTGGGGATGACTCCCGGACCCGGACCTGCTGTTCCAAGTGCTGTTTCATCACTGAGTGTTCCTCCTCCTGGTTTACCTGTAAGTACTCCTCCCCCGCCAACTCCTCCCGCACCGCTGATGCCGCCACAAACTATAACTCCCCCTACTGCTGTTGTTCAGCCGTCTCCTGTGCCACCTCCGCCGTTATCAGTCTCCACTCCTCCAATGCCGATGCCTCCTCAACAAGTGGTAATTAAAAGGAACCTGAATTATATGGAGTTATTGTTGATATTGTTTAAAAGGTCAAGGATCAGCTGATAACACAATTTAAATGCTTACAGGTTCGTCCTCCTATGGCTGGCCTATACATGACTCAGACACCTGTTATGAATATAAATCAACCTAATCCAATGTATGTTGGACCCGGAAATCCAGCTGCTATGGTTTCATCCGTCCTTCCACCTCCGCCCCCGGCCAAGGTTAGTTTAGTTGCCTAATATTAATGATTCACAACGTCGTTATTCCTTTAATTTTGAACGCACTCCACCAATCACTTCTTAGTTAATCACTGAGAGATAACTTGCTTGCAGGTTAAGAAGGGAGTTAAACGAAAAGCAGACACAACGACTCCCTCGGGAATAACATTCACCGATACACCGTACACTCCCCAGACTCACTCGGAGGCGGGAAAAATTTCCACCAGAAGAGAATCAGGACGACAGATTAAGAAAGTTAATAAGGACTTCTTAGACAGTCACACGGTCACACAACCAAATGTTATAAAACCTAAAGAAAAATTAAAGGACTCTTTGAAAGCCTGCAATGAAATCTTAAAGGAATTATTCTCTAAAAAACATTCGGTAAGAGTTAGTATCTACTCACTTATTCCCATATCACTTTTCACTTTTATTTTAATGGTTGGCATTGTCTCTAACAATTTATTTGTTTCGTATTATAAAGGGTTATGCGTGGCCATTCTATAAACCAGTGGATGCTGAACTTTTGGGATTGCACGATTATCATGAAATTATTAAAAAACCAATGGATCTCGGGACCGTTAAGGTAGGAAATATTTTACACTCGGTTATTTCATAGCTAGGTTGTAGTATTTGTGTATCTTTTAAATGTTTTATTGACGTATATATGTTCGAACTCTATTTGTAGGCTAAAATGGATAATCGTGAGTACAGAAGTGGAGTGGAATTTGCAGCTGATGTACGTATGATATTTACTAATTGCTACAAGTACAACCCATCAGATCATGATGTAGTAGCAATGGCGCGTAAATTACAAGACGTGTTCGAAATGCGATTTGCCAAAATTCCTGACGACTCTAATGACAAAACCCCACAATCTACGGATGAGGGATCAGAATCTAGTTCGAGTGAGGCTGAGTCTGAACATGGCTTGGATGACTCCGAAGATGAAAGAGCCAAAAAACTTTTAGTTCTTCAAGAGCAGGTATTTTTCGGTTATTCAACAATAGAAGCCTTTTCAACCTTCTTAACATTTTGTTTATACTGGAGACTATTGTGCATTATAGGAATGCAATGTAATAACCAAATGGTTTGGTAATTCTTATGGTGTAGTAGGTGTGCCGGCTATTAATCATGGTAGAAATTATGACTGAAATCTAGTATTATTTGCAGCTGTGTAAAATGCAAGAGCAAATGCAACAGTTGGTTGCTCAAAGTCATAAGAAAAAGAAAGGACCTCCGGGTAAAAAGGAGAAGGAATTAACCACCACAACTACAACTACGACCACTCCTGCTGCTGGCAAGAAAACGAAGAGAGAAAAAGCAATGGAAGCAACTCCATCCGCTTCATCTGCTGTTCTTGGGGCTACCTCTTCTAGTACCCCAACTCCAGTCGCAACACCGAAAGCGGGTAAAGGGGCCAAGAAAGGACCGAAAGTGGCTGCTAATGCTGCAACTCCTGGTGTAGCCGCACCTCCAAATAAAAAACCAAAGACTGGTACACGTTCCACAAAGAAGAAAAACAATGCTGTAGTTCCAGGTCCAAATTCTGCTCCAGCTGGTGAGTTGACACTGATGATTTCAACTGACATATCTTTATTATTATAATTCTGAGCTCCTATGTTCATCACCATCGAGCATTAAATGAATCATGTTCTGTTTGGCCAGAAAACATTTTGTTTTTCTAATGGTGTTAAGTTCTAATGTTTATATGAAGGTGGTCCTAGTGGATTTGATTCAGAGGAAGAGGACAATGCTCGACCAATGTCTTACGATGAGAAGCGTCAGTTATCATTGGACATCAATAAACTCCCTGGTGACAAGTTGGGTCGTGTTGTTCACATCATCCAGTCCAGAGAACCGTCTTTGAGAGACTCGAATCCTGATGAAATAGAGATCGATTTTGAGACATTGAAACCGTCTACCCTACGTGAATTGGAATCCTACGTCGCATCTTGCCTTAGGAAAAAGCCGCGTAAACCATACAGTATGAAATGAACATACCCGCATCAAAGCTGTTGTACCTATTTGTTTATCACACTTTATTGTCATTTGTTTTGTTCTGTTTGCTTCAAATTATACAGTTAAAAAAGCGCCAGCCAACAAGACGAAAGATGACCAAGAGAAGAAGCAGCAAGAACTTGAGAGGAGACTCCAGGACGTGGCTGGTGTTTTGGGTTCCAACGTCAAGAAAGCTAAAAAAGGTAAAAATAATTACTTTTCATTACTCTAATACTTGATCTAGTGTCTTTGTGTATACGTAAACAAATATTATATGTCACATGAATAGATTTGAACTATTGTTACATGTTATCTAACATGACCTGTTTTATTTCATTTAATGTATGTCATGTCTTGTACATGCACCTCATATTTTGATTCAAATCAATCTGTGCGCTATTTATGTCTTTATTGCTTTGATTTATCAGATGAAGCCGGTGGAAAACCTGAAGCAGGGAATGAGCGTCTATCAGCATCGTCCTCTTCATCCTCTGACTCCGACTCATCTTCATCCTCCTCATCATCTTCATCGTCAGACTCTTCCGACTCAGAAGCAGGTTAACAGATTATTTTTCCGTAATAATGGTTTTATTTTTTCTTCATTTCTTCCTTTTAAACCTGTCGTCATCTGCTACTTAAAAGTGTTCATTCAAATCCCACATGAATAGCTACATGTAGACTATGAACATTCTAATGAACAAAATTTTTTGTTATTTTTCGATTCTTTACAAATGCAAAACAAAGAGAGATCAACAAAGTTAGATTTGCTTATGGTCAAAATACCAGAAAAAAACGAAACACATATATAGATACACATGTTATTATTCTATATATGCGTACATAGACACGCACATCATCTTTTCTTGTTATATAACTACCTGTTGTCAGCTGAATGGAAAAATTGTAAATGGTTACATATGATACATCTATAGTAAGTATATTGATCTACGACTCCCTCATGCCTTCACAACTACATATATGTAGTGATTCGATTCCTTTAAAAGTACTTGCCAAAATGCCTCTGTTCTCTAGACTTTTCTGCTGGTATACAAAACACTTTTCTCACCAATTGGCACAGCTCATTAACTATTTCATGCGGTCGTAGTTGTCGTCTTGCATTTATTATTAATACTGTTACTTGGAAGTCCATTTCTAGTGGTCAGAGCTGAACAAATAGCTAAGTGTTATTTAGATTGTTATGATTGTAGTGTCCTAGTGAGTGATGAAACTGTTCTCGATGAATTTTGTCTTTAATTTGTCATGCCTACGTGTATGAGTATGTTGAAGAATCACAAGAGGTCTAAAGCTTATATAACTTCTACAATGTCTATCAATACTATTGAATATTGTTTTCGTAGGATCAGGAATGCTTCTATAGCGAATGACTAACTTACAGAGAATTTTCTCCACGTACTTTCGTTGATGATACTTGTAGTTTTAAATGTTAAACTTATTATCTAACGAATTACTTCTTAAGGTTATTTATTGTTGTTGTTATGCAGAGTTCGGTGAGCAGTCAATCGTTTCCTCTCATGTTTAAATAGCGAGTCTATGTATATGTATGTATGTATTACAGCATATTTGGGTAATAATATTTGCAGAATTATTATTGTGACTAATAGTACTTTATCATGATCAAACACAAATTGTTAAAAGATACAAGAAATTAGGAAGTAATTACCTATATAGTTATTCCTTAACATACTTCAAAGGTGGGAGTATCTTTATGATTTAGATTTCCACCAAGTATATTCATATTTTTAAATGAATAGGTTGCGCTTTTATGGTGACATCACACATTTCATTTTCCATTGAGTTGTTTTTACTTTCCTAATCGTGTCTCAATGTTTTTCCTAGGTCTGTTGATGTCTTTTTAGTCGAGAGTATCAGCAAAAGCATAGAATACAGACAGTGAGAAAATGTGCCTTGTCTAGGAACAGTATCATAAAAATTATATTAAATATATCGTCGGCTAAACATGAAAACGCTATTATTGTTTTTAAGCCGTAACGTTACGAAAATTTGAGCACCTTTTCATGTTCAACTGACGATATCGTGAATTTGATAACTTGATTATGGCACTAATTTTTTTAATTGATTAGCTTTTTTGTCAATCAAATTTTGTATCAGCGTAGCATCTATCAACTGAGTTTCAAAGAAAAAAAAATTAGCACAGTCCTGCCGATTATATCATAATTTGCGGTTATATGAAATGTGTTTGATATTTATAGATTCGTGAGGAAAGTATCCTCTGCCAAACCACAAAAGATACACAGAACAGATACAGAATCAAGAAAGGGCATATAATTATGTAGTTGAGTCCGTTCCTAAATCCAAGTGTGTGTTAAATGCTGTTTTTACATACATCTATACATTCATCCAGGATCGTAATTTTAAAATGAGAGGTAGAAAGTATTATTTATTATCGAAACCGTTGTTGTCATCCTGTAGTTTTTCTCTATACTAACGCGTATGTAAAATATCATCTCTTGACGAAATCAGTCTTTATGACGACAAAATGAAGTGCAGAATGTGATGATTTAATTTTTACTCCCGGAGGCATATGAAGCGATTGAGGTATGCTGGTGATTGATGAAGCGTTTCCAAAAATGCAATCTCTCCTCTATATTATTAGTATGATTTTGAGTTAGCAAGCAACAATAGACAATATTATATTACGATGAAGTTTCCTTAAAAACAAAAGTTGCTTTACTTAATAATTAATTGTGAACACTTAAAATACCAAATTCTAAATATTTACATTTATTATTATATTATATATTATACTTCTATAAGTATATGTAGCTCTGCATGTACAGTAGGTTTGTGTTTAGTGTGAGATTTGTGTGTGATGGATAGGGATACCTCGTCTACACCGATTCGTTCTGATAAGGTTGACTTACTAATTATTATACATACCACAGCCAAGTTCAACTCATCTCCTATTATTATTATATTACTACTATACTGTACTACAATATTATTCTACATTGTTAAAGTTGTAATAAGTTGTTTATTCCGTCAAACATACATTATTCTGTAATATTAAATGTACTTACAGTAGCTGTTATATTCACGAGATAGGTTTTTATTAACTGACATAACCGTTAAAAACTCTTTTGTATAGTATTAGTTCGTATTTCATTAATTATTAGCTGTATTCAGGAAATAGGTTGCAACTAAGTGGTTACAGTCACACTACTAATTTGGTAGGTGAAATTAAACTTAATATTTCGGATATAATGAAAAAATTTCTACTCTCATTTATAAAGGATCCATTATGTTGTTATTAGTCTTTTTGTTTTTTGATTTTACACAATATTTTTATCCAGATTTTAGTTTATTTATAAATACTTAGTTTACTTAATAATGAGAATAATAGGCAGAGGCAGATACAGCCATTTGTTGAATTAAAAATGTTACGTTATTATATATTATATTACTCTCAAGGACTAACTGTTAGTGTATGCGTGTAAGTTCATAGTAGCCGTCGTATAATTTCATTTATTTATTATTCAATTATAGAGCTGTACTTTGCATTTGTTATTATTATTATTCTGGTTCTTGTGAAGGATAAAAATGATTTTTGTGAAGACATAAATACGAAATATATGTTTATAATATTTTAGTAAGCTATACTTATATTCATGGTATCCGGCGGTATTTTTCTCAGATGATTCTGACGTACAAGAACATTCATCCATGTACTATAGAAATAGATACACGAAAACGTAATAAGATTAGTAATATTTTTTGTTATTTTTATTAAAACTAATAGTATTTCCTTTCTATGTATGTGGAACATAATGTCGAATTGAAAAATTATTTTGTGAATTACGGGACTGTCGCAATTTTTTTCCTTTTTTTATTATCAATATGATAGCTCTAAATATTTTTTATTTTGGCAACAGCAATATTAGTAGTAGGTAGATATGAAATCAAAGTATTTGAATACAAAAGACGTTTGTTTTTTCCTCCCGGAATTTAGTGGATTAAGATGAAGGGAACACAAATGGTCATTAAACAAGAGGGTTTTGTCAATATAAATTGTTGAAAATCTGTATAGACTACCTTCATTTTTTTTACAGTAATGATGCATTAAAAATGTCCTTTAGGGTTGACCGGTATATCCTTTTGTGGCGAATTTGTCATTTTGAACAAATTCCCTGAGTTGATTTGGTGTTCATTTGATTTGACAGTGACAAAACTTTAGGACAGCATTTCAATTTGCCCACTTCACATTATGTTAAAATTTATTTTCTAAAGGCAATGTCATTATGAATAATATATACGTGTATATTTTCTTAATATCGTTACATTTGTTATTTCCTAAGTAATGTTTTCTACTATGTAAGCAAAGGCAAGCAGGCTGAATAATTCTGCTCTTTTTTAAAAATTAGTTTTTGAGTTTGTTGGAAGGAGAACCTTTCTGTCTGTGACAGATGTATAGGTACAGGAGCTTTTTCATCTGTCAAGATTTTTATATAAGATTATGAGTTTGTGAGTAATCGTAATAAGTTCTGCATTCAATAGTAAGTTGGAAGTATTCTTCTTTTAATCCTAGTTTGTTGTAATAAATAGATTAAGGGGAATGTTGAATTGGGGAACAGATGACTTTTGCAGGTTCTCTGAACGAATATTAGTGGTCTCCGTTGAAATACTGAAGTGTAAATGGATGATTCGACAAACATTTTTTTAAAAACATTTTTGTTAAATTTGCATATCTACTCTTGTAGTTTTATGTTCTCCTCTTATCAATTTTAATTGTATTGGAGATACTTGGTGGTCAGATATATCAACTCTTAGTTTTGTGACATTATGTTATTTCTTTCATGATTTCGACTTGTGTAATGTCCTTTTTACTCTATAGACGTTTCCTTTGAATGATTTTTTTATTGAAGGGATTTTGAATCAATTTTTGATTAGATATGATTAACTTCTTTATACGATATTTGATCGAGTCTATACTTCGTATTCTATTGCTGCCCTATTCTGGTACATGTTTTAAAAAACGCTTTAAGGGATTGAGATGCTTTATTTTGAGGGGATTGAATAGGTTGTCATGAAACTTAATAGGAAGAAAAATATTGATATTATAAATTACGTACTATGTATAATTTGCCTTTGTTTATTTGAGAGAACATAATAATAATTATTATAGTTTAATTCACTGTGCTTCTAGTACTATATGACGTTGAAAACGTTGGCCATGCTCGCACACTTCCAAAGGTGACGTGTGAGTTTTGGTGTTAAGTTTTTTTAAACTTGCATTGTACCAAATCCGTTGTCCTTGTACAACCATTTAATGTCTCTCTTGTTCTGGTATTGTCTAAAATAATAATAATATTATATTTTATAAAAAATTTGGGGGATTTTGAAAATTCAAGCTACGGTTTTAAATGTAAGTTCTATACTTCTATATCGTCGGAGAACTTTTACGGGTAGGGATTTGATGCAAAATTTGTCCTAATTTACAGTTATTTAGGTATAGACTATCCGAGATTTTACAAGTATAAGTACTTACTATGTAAGTAGTACTTAACGATAATATATTAGGATCTTGTATACATTCTCTCGCTATTAAGTTACTTTGCCGCACACTATCCATAAAACCATTTCAACACTTTTTTGTCTATATAATGGTGATTCTGACAGCCAAATTTTTAGTATTGCGACAAGGAAAGCGATATATACCTATATATGGTAATTTCTGTGAATTACTTATAATCTGCAATTATATTATTTATAGCCACTACATAATATAATTTTAATTATTATTTATTCCTTTTTGCAGTGTTAAAACTATTGTGTGTTAGTTAAGCTTTTGTATTAACTACAGTAGGTAAAATTACATTATTGAGATAATACATCCAATGACGAGAGTAAGTTTGCTACTACTATACTACTACATTGTACAAAAAATTGTTATGAAGTGAGACGAAGACAAAATTAAATTAATTATTAAGTAGTAGCGAGAGAGTCTGTGAACATTATGAAAACAATGATAATAATACAGTAAATTGTAACGAAGAATGGAACGAATACACTTCGCCGAAGAATAATTAATGCTTTTAAAAAATTATTGTACATAGATAAGTAATTGCACACTCACCTAACTGTCTTAAGAATGTATGTGTAGGCTCGACTTGTTATTAACTTATTACCCCTTGGACTAATTAACTTAAAAAAATGGGCATTTTGACAACGTATGATCGTAGTTATTTAACCCATAAAACGAATTTTTAATAATAAACAAATAATTAATTGTAGTGTAGTCGTTTACGACATACGTTTTATTTTATGGATTAGATTCCTTATATCAGGGGAGAAAGTCTAGAATTATACTATTGAATGTATAAGTTTAAAAACAGAACGGAACTTTTACGTTACGAGAAAAGAACAGTTGAGTGAGTATGGAATTTGATGGTAGCAGCCAGTTCAGAAAATGTCGATAGGAAAGTTCTGCGGTTATTATTCAGGAAGTTTATTAGTTTAAACATATGTATTTAATACCTATATAAACATACAAGATGATAGATGAAAATTTGTACATACGTATAAGTATGATTGTAGAATTATTTTCAAACAGTTGTTACATAAGTGATATATGTGTGTCCGGTGGTGTTAGAATTATTCGTGGGTGTGTGCGTGTGTCCTTGTTATAATTACATGGTTATTATCATTGTTAGTGCAAATGCCGCGACAGTCATATAAGTGTATATTATATGTACAATATAACTAAAAATAAGTATTAGTAATATAGAATATAATAATTAGTATAATATATAAATAATATAAATATATATATCTATATATATAGAGGCAAAGGAAAGAAATGTAAAAATCGTGCAAAAGAGAATGAATGAATGAATGAACAAGAATGAAAAAAATTGAACTGAGAAGAAAAATTAAATTTTTTTATTTCTTCTGCTGTTGTTTCTTTATTTTCTGTTCTTCCTTTCTATACTTATAGTATATACAATTGTAGTTTCGGTCAAGTTCGAAGGGGATTTTGAGATTTTTATAATATGTTCTCAGAACAATAAATTCTCATTCCCTGTATCTGGAAATAATCAACATTTACATCACATTCTGCACTCTAAAAGAACTACCTATATTACGCTCTAAGTAGATACTTGGTTGAATAGACGTGACCTATATATATAGTTGGTATTTAGAAGACTATTTTTTAGTTCGGAAGCAGAAGGATATATAGTGGGTTGACGCATGATTTGATAGGATTGTAGAGTAGTTGAAACAATTACTATATTGGGGCATATAAATTTATTCTCTTGCTGTTTCTACTCCTGGCTAAGAATTTGGAGTTATGGGAAGGCATATCATGCATTGTTTGACCGGCTTGCATCTAAAGTTTTTCATATCTAATTTGAATAGTGATTGAAATGGAATTCAGTCCGGTACATATTTGTTCTTGACTTATTTTAGGCGGTCCCTCAGGGTCCCGGAAGACGAGGAAATCACCCACCAAGGTGAGACATACGTAATATCTAAACACTAAAAACCCTTACTGGTTGATGTATCTACAGTTTCATATAATAACATGTATACAAAATAAAAAACAGAGTATATCATATTACTGCTCAGTGCGAGATATATAAAGCACGAAATGTAACTTTTCTATTCAGTTATTAAAATTTAAGAGATATAAATTTGGGAATGAAAATACAAAATTTAATAGGGCATATATACTGTATATTTAAAAAATGAAAAAAAAGATGCAGAATATTAGAATGTGATGTAAATCGTTGAAGGACTCATATAAAAAAGACATGTTTGTCTTGGGGGCATACTTAGGTTTTATCGGGTTCCTCTACTCAACCGCCCAGTATACCACCGAGCAGTAGCCTAGGATTAAATAATGGAGGTATTGGTTCGAGTATGACGTCATTGGGTCAGCCTCAGTCTCAACTTCAGCAACAACAACAATTACAGCAGCGTTCAATGATTTCCGGCTCCGCTCATCGACCCATGAGTGCTCCCTTACTCCCCATGTCGACACCAACTGCAGCTGGCCTTCCGACCCTTCCACCACTCAATCCTCCTATTAGCAACCTAAATCATAGTAATCATAAAATTCCCCAAAATCCTATGACAGCCACCAGTACGAGCGG
Organism: Lipothrix lubbocki; assembly: GCA_034696945.1. NCBI lineage: Eukaryota > Metazoa > Arthropoda > Collembola > Symphypleona > Sminthuridae > Lipothrix > Lipothrix lubbocki. Next base: position 18,911 of record JAQGAK010000139.1, read on the forward strand.
TTATAACACTGGAAATATGATGCATCCATCGTCTGCAACTGATGCTAATAAGGCAGCCGGTATGTCGTCTACTATGTAACTGTATTGTAATAGCTGTAACTTGCATGTTTGTCGTGTTCAATTAATGTTGTTGGCTACTGCAAGAACCAACGCTGATGCCTTAGCATGATGGTATTAAGTCAAATGTTGCTTCTTCGTGCAGTTGGCAATAAACCGGGATTCAATAAAGACCAAATTGTTCCGTCTTCTTCAGTTATGGGACTTCCTATGGGCATGAACAATATTCCACCGAATATGAGCCATGGTGCTCCAGTGGGGAATGCTAGTATGTCGAGGTCTCGCAGTCCGCACTTGAATATTTCGACGAGTAGTGGAAGTCAGTTGAGTCAAGACGAAAGTAATGTGCTAGATGATATTTACTCAGATAATGGTAATAATTTGTCTTCGTATGTACCAGTATGTTCTCATAATATTTTATACTTTCAATATAAGATAGTAATCGTAATTGTGACATTCTATGGTTGTAGCTCCTGACATGAACAACGTCAGCAGTTTAATGGATCCAGATCAGCTTAGTCTGAAGAGTAAGCAAGAGGTAATGAGAAATTTAATACAAGCAATAAAGATACTTATAGGTGGCACTTTCTAATTAAAGTATAGGTAGATATATACTTGAGACAGTCATACGGTTTAACAAACGTTGTGCTTCAATCTAATAGCAACAGCGACTCCAACATGTTAAAAATGCCCCGGCATGGAAACAATTAACACAAGGAGCAGCCCAAGTCCAGGCTACTGTTGCTGCTGCTCCTCCTCCTGCACTGCCGCCTCCAAGTCGCAAACCCGGACAGGCCATTGATGCGTTCCAACAATTTCAGAAGAAGGCAAAGGAGAAAGCTGACCGTCAGAGACAGTTACTAGAAATACAAGAAAATCGACGTCGGGAGGCGGAGAGACAGGATCGGGAACGACTACGTTTAGAAGCTGAGAGAAGGCAACAGCGTGAAGAGGAAGAAGCTCTAGAAAAAGCAAGACGGTCTATGAATCCAGACTCCGCACCAGTACCAGCCTCAGTTGCTGCTATCAAGTAAGTAACAATTTGAAGGTCATCGTTTTGTATGTTAGAGTTTACCTATTTGGTTTTTATTACCATATTTCTTTCAAGTGCATAAGTATTGGATGTGTGCAAATAAAAATATTCATAATCATTGTAATAATTAGGACTGAACATTTGAGCCAAAGTCCTTCAAGCAGTCCAGGTGAATCGGACAGGGCTGAAAGAGAGCGACAACGACAGCGAGAACAAGAGCGTCGACGTCGTCAGGCTGTAAGTGTCTTTGTACTTTAAATATTTATTTTCCATCTCCATTTCAGCAGTATACTAAATCTCGAGTTTTTTCAATTCATATACCTAACGTTGCTCATATTTTGAACGTTATTATTTTTGTTGTTTTGTATAGATGGCGGGTCAAATCGACATGAATTTGCAATCAGAATTGCTAGCAGCTTTTGAAGAAGACGTTATTACTATGTAAAATATATTTACTGGTAGGATTATATAATATAGTGAATGAAGAGAGGGTTTTGCTGTATTGTACATACGTACCTATTGTCTGGTAGTAATAATCTGATATTTGTTTGTAATAAAAAGATTAAAATACGATGAAGAAACAGTAATAGTAATACTTACTGAATTCAAAAATGTTATGCCCGCACGTTTTATGCTGAACTCGTCATCACGGTAATGGACGTGGAGGTATTTGCTTGTAGTCTGTAATGCAACCTTTTACCCTTGTGAGCTATTTTGCCTGCCGACTGAAGCATATATAATAATTAATCAATTGAGCTAAACAAGGGGGGATTATGTTTGGCGATGACATGTAAATTATGTTGAAGTCCCGCCAAGGCGACAATTTGGACAAATATACAACTTCTATATTGACCTGTTACAGTGTGTTTGTATAGAATTTAAACAAAGCCATCTTAGATTAATATTGAAAATATGAGAAAATCTTTATTAAGAATTGTATGGCTGAACTTTGATGAACTTAAATGTACTACGATACCATATTGTGTAAACACTTATACCTGTCTTATTACGTATTCGTAGTTACTTCATATAATGTTAGAAGAGATTGATGTGATTCATGTGATGATGGATGGCTGAGTTGCTTGTTCAAAGTTGTGAGAACACTAAGTAAGTACTTCTAATTATTTTGTCTGTCTTCATGCTATATTGTACAACGGGAGAGAAAGTATAATTTAGTATGTGAAATATATATGTAAAAAAAATAATCGTAATCGATACTGAAAGAAGCACGAGAAATTAAGGAGCAAAAAATGTACATATACTTGATACTAATGAATATTGTCCTGTACTAATCCTATATTCCTAATAATAAATTCACAAACAACTACTAATAAATAATTATACAGGGCGAATCATTAAAATTATTTTGATAAGTTTCATTAGTTTGTTTAGTTGTGTAATGTTATTGCTTCTTTTCTTTGAATGGACCTTTCTACATGTATTTTGAAAATAAATTTACGTTAAACTTTTAATATATTATTCATTTTATTTTCCAAAAGTTATAGCCTCTATAGAAAATACACCACCAGAATTTACTCTTTTACTTCTATTTGTTTCGTTTTGGTTGGCTATGAAGGGATTCCTCTTCATTTTTGAATATATTACAATCACCTCGTGTTGCCATCAAAGTAACTATAAGATTTTTCATTTTTTCCTTTCATGTTTACACTTGAAGTTTTAGTGTACTCTAGGTTTTAGTCTCGTAGAATCGTAATGTAGTAATAAGTATTGTAGTAGACGTGTGTTATGTCAGTATATATATATACCATTATGCGCAATAACTTTTTGTTCTTATAGTGTTATGTATTCTTAGCGGGGTATATGTGATTTTTGTACGGTTTCTGAATAATTTCAAACTCCTTAACTGAACTTATAGTGGTTGGGGAGTAATGTTGGAATGTTTCTACAATTATTTTGTATTCAAAAAGGTTAGAATGAGAGAGAATGTACCAGCGATAGTTTAAAATTACTTTCATGTGAAAATTTGGAAGCCGCTCGGCTGTATACCAAAAGCTTAATGATATGAGTAATTTCCGATTATTTAAATATTATGTATAAATAAAATCTGATTGCTAAAAACCTCAGTTTCCAGTAATTCATATTTATGTATATGTACATACTTTTATATGTACTTGTACGCTTAGAAAAAGAAAGCATTTCAATATGAGAGTGTTAACACTGTCAAACAATATAGAATAACTTATGTGACTGTATAATCTGGTGCGCACATCTTTGTATAGATTTTGCGCTCAATTCAGGAATGGACAGTCAGTCACCAGGTCGATGGATTAAAAAAAAATAACAATTTTGTTTGATTGAAGAAATTAGCATACATAATGTATGGTGATTAGATTGTAAGTTGCTAAAATTAAAATAATAGTGTACAAGTCGGGACAAGCCAAGATGACATTTTGCCAATTAGCCACAGATGAGCATCAATCAGAATGCAGTTCTGCTGCAATTTTTTTTTCAACATTCAAATTTTGTTGAAACTTGACTGGCTGATGTTCACCTGTCACTAATTGGCATATTGTCAAGCGGGCTTGTCACAACTTTTAGTTAGCTTATATATTAGATGTAATTAGTTGTGTAGGAAACATCACTAATAATATTGCATGGTATGATAATTAGCTATTCTAAAAAGATAATGATAACTTTACAATAATGATGATTAAATCGAATTGTAATCGAATTAAGTATTGAAATAAATTTATTGGTATTGTGCAAGACATATTTTATGATATCTGAATGACGTTATTGCATGTATTTATCCCATATATGCTTGTCAGACATAAATGCTTGCCCATCTAAATTTCATTCCCGTATTGCAAAGCACAAATTAGGTTCCACCATAATAATAATGCCAAAAATGAACTTATGAGAGGATGGCCAAAAATAATTGCACCGACCCTTCTTTCATTCATGTAATTATTTATTACAATTAATTTCGCAAGCCCGCACATCTAGAGAGCCAAAAAGTATACATGCAGCAGGTGGTACAGTATATTTAGTTTATTTTTTGGTGTTGTATTTATATATGTATGTATAGCAAGAGCATTGAGGCGATCATTATTCGAAGCATAATTATTCTTTTCAACAAATATAGGATTACATAAATATTATTACACTATAATACTTATAATCTACAACTGAGTGGTGTACTTACAAAATCATCTAAAAAAGAATGCACATTATAACGACAATCATATGTGAAGACAATAATACATATATGCAGGGAAATAACATATATTGTTGTTTGATCATATTATCATAATTAAATTTTTAACCTCGTACATATATAACCTTTAACATACATTTGTGTTAACTAATTTGAAAAATGTATCCAAACTTGTCATCATTTCAAAACATTATGTATAGTAACTTCCCTCTTATACATGACACTTATCCACATTTATGTATTATCATAAATCATCATCATACACATATATGTAATGTGCGATTCTTTCGCAGAATAATTATATATAGATAGGTTTATGTATATATAAGTTGAAGCAAATACATATGGCAGCTCGTTGTTAGCCGAAACGTAATTACCCTATTGTAGATATACATACTTATATTCCTATATAGCTTTTGTATATATGTATAAATATTGCATCTTCAAGCAGCTGCAACACTACATCCTTAATAAAACGCCTCATTAATTAATGATTTCCTGCAATAATTATTATTTTAGCTATCTAATTGGAGCCACAGCTTCTTCACCATCTCTTATTTCCTTTTACCTTAAACATTTTATTGAAATACATAATTATACGCATATCTTCGGCAGATTAATTTCGGTTACTTTTACGTTCACTCATCCGTCTGCACATAGATTTCTTATTGTATATAAGTATAATAATAGTAGATTGCATTCTAAATATACAAATCAACCCGAAAAACAAGTAACCTTTAACTTATGTGCAGCCATACGAATATTTTTTAAAGTAAAAATATCATACATAATATGTATGTATATATGCGGTCAAACGTTATAAAATCCCGTACGCACATACAATAAAAGCACATATATATATATTTGAAAAATGCTACATATTACTATAACTCCCAGCGCTTACGATTGCATATTACAAATACTTATACATTTGCTTCATCCACTTCATCAGGATGTCAAATTACAATATTATTTTTTTAGCAGTGAATCATTGTTACTTCAGTGTGTGTATATATGTATGGTATAAATATATATAACCAAATGTGCAATTATAAATGATCTTCCACAGCTTTGACAATTGTAAGTACTTTAGAATTTTGATGGTTAATATCCGTTAACAAACATTATTACATACAAATACGGAAATTCTAAAAGTATTACTGCACAATAATAATCCTCTTGTATTACAACAGAGATTTTCCTTTTTTTGGAAATATTGAAATAGACTAAATTATCTATCCCAGAATATGTCTGCATGTACATTTGTACAGTAGAAATAAGTAATACAATCTAGATATCTCCAGTTTTGTCGACGTAAAATGATTTTTTCAACGCTATATAATTTTGCTCTCCCATATTTTACTCTTATAAGGGATGATGCACACCATAATAAAATATTATCCACTTGTTATCAAAATTCTTATTTATAGCAACAAACAGCAGGAAGAGATTACTAGATCAAAAAAATAAAATTACATTAATGCACTTTTCCTCACGACAATCTTTTTCATTTTCTTCTATACACCTGTGGCTTATACGCCTTGCCTTTCCTATAGCGCTCATGTGCGCAAATTTGTTTTAATTTCGTTATTTATCATGAACCTAATTATTATTATACAGAAATGTAACTTTTTCTTACCCACTAAATTATTTTCTTGTCATATTATAAATAAATAACTCATTTTAAGTACATTTATCTGTCTAAATTTTTATATAATATTGCTCTCTATAGATTTATGGACTGCGCATGTTTACAAGTACGTATCTATGTATATATTAAACGACGATGTAATTAATGATCACTACTTCACAATAATTAAGAAAGGAATCGCATATTGGCAGCGGTAGATGAGACTGGCAATTCGTCTCGTCGTTATATTTGTCAAACAAGCGTTATTATTATTGTTACTTTACAGACATTAAATTTACGGAATCACACAAGTATATATGCGGGTATAGAACAGTCAAAGCAAGCATTCCGGAATGAATCTATTCTTTGTAGTAAATTGTAATAAAAGTAGATCCAAAAAATAGTGCAAACCACATAAATATACTTTCGAACATTTCCCGTCCTCTACTACTTTCCATATATATTATTAATTAATTTATAGATTCCATACACATATAGATGTAATAAAATAGCTTGAAAGAAGCAACTACAAACCATCTTTTGGCCGAATTGTTATATTTGTAAGTACGTACTGTTATACCATTAATTATCTCATTCCATTCTCTCTCTCTTGTCACAATAAATTGATTAATAACCTCTCTTCCTATAGATAACCTACCATCTATAGACTGAGCAGTTTTAACTTTGTTTCTTTTTTTTAATGTTGCTTCCTTAATTTTTTCAGTCAGAAGTTACACACATGGTACTTTTCGTTTCATCCGTATAGGGCCATGAAAGTTAGTGGTTAAACTGTCCTGCCATACTTTAATTAGATTACCAGGCCTTCATGTCCCTTGTGCATTTAAAGACGTACGGAAATTGACTTGATCCTTGACGTACATAACCGATTTCATTCCCAACGTACTTAAAGATTTCATCCATACACATCCAATTCCCTATACAATATATAAACATGAGGCTTGCATGAGTTCTTACTTATTATTGTATCTTGCTAGAACGATCCAAAACATACATTCTTCTTTCATGGCTTACACAGGCAGGAACGTATATATCTGCATTATACATAAACTAATCGTAATAAGATTTCATAATGCTAATAAAATTACATTTTCATACAAATATAGTAAATAGTGTTTCAAGCTTTACTCAATAATACAAAACAAGTTATTTTAGTGATTTGGATACAAATATTTTATATAGCTTCTAATTCTTCGTACATGACTCGGTATATTTTGTAATGTGGTGTACGTATGTGAACCTACATGAAAGTCTTAGAAATTGCATTCTCTGGTTGTGTGGTATGGAAAGTCCTTTGAATATGTGGAGTATTGATGTGTTGATAATGTAATGAAAAATGTAATAAAATTACTCAGCTTACACATTCTACGTACCCTTCTAAGATTATAAAATGTACAAAAGCTTGTATTAATATAGCAAAACTACCTATAATATGTCCCTAATCCAAAGATGTTTGTTGTAGGCTCAGTAATATTCATTCCACATGTATACTATTCCTTCTCTCATCTATTTAGTTAAATATGAAAACATGCTACTGCATATGTGACTTCATCTCCCTTTTGTGTACCAATAAAAACATTGACCAATATTATCACTGAATCTGTACATTTATAGAATATTTTGCCCTGTCAGACAGCTCAAGTACACAAGAATTCGTTTGACTTATCTTTTACTCTGGAATAATTGTTCGTTTGTGTGTTGAACGCTTAGTTTAAAATGTAACTTTGTATGCACAAAGTTTGTTTGTTTAGTGGTTGGTTGTCACAAAATGAGAATTACATGTATGGTATAATTTGAAGTATTCTTTCAGTTTCTATGTATAATGAAGTAGAGTACATACAGCAGCAGCAATAGTAAGAATGAGAAAGATCTTGGTCCGACAAATACATTACATTTTTATGGTTATTCAATTTCTACTCAACATCAATAGTTTTTAAAAAATAACAAATATGCTGACCTTTTTCTTTTACATGGGGGTGATTTTTTCTGCCTACTACTTTAAACTTTGTATTTGATTCGGTAGCTGAATACTATTACCATAATTAGACACTATAGCGGCAGTAGTATAGCGAAGAGTATGTATGTAGTAGTTTAGAATTACATTCAGTATATTAGTTCAGAGTGGTTTGGTTGATTTCGTAGCAGATTGTTATTTTCCATCGCCTTTATCTTCAACATCATCAGCAAAATGAGTATCATAATCTTTGCTATTAGCTCTTTCAATATTATTTAAATATATTATATCAAGTCTTGTAATTGCCACAATTATCAGTTAAAATCATAATAAAATATCGTTACAACTATAATATAGATTTGTTCTGAAAGTTTATAGCATGCAAGTATAAAAAGCAGTCATTGCTCAATGCTACTGGCGTAACATTTTTCATTACATTGTATTGTTGCATGGTTTATAATAGTTAATTAAGTAATAATAACAGTACATTGATGTGAGAGAGTGTGAGATGAGATACATATTTTCATTACAAGAGGAGGGGCTAGTTGCTTTGGGTAACAAGTTTTTTCTGCCCTTGTTGCTGAACGTGGTACGCAAAAAAAAGTTTAAATTAGTTATAAATAATCGTAAAAATCTTGTGCAAAAATATTGTTGAAATGAAGGTAAGAAAATAATAGAATCGATAAAATCGCATTACTCAAATACATAATGAATGCGGTAACAAATAAAAATCATTGAAAAAAATAATCTCATAAAAATGCATATTAAAACACAATTGGTCAAAACTTAATACATATTGTTTTGCTACAATAATAAGTGGACTATATATATAATGACGCTTTGCAGATTTAAATTGTTTCTTGCTCTACAAAGATCGTGTTTAAGATTTTGCTTCGTCCACTTCCTTCTTCGGCTCTTCTTTTTCATCCTTTTCTTTACCCTCATCCTTGATCACTTCACTTTCTTTCTCGGTTTCTTTACCTTCCTTTTCTTTAGAATCCTTTTCTGCATCCTTTTTCTCCTCTTCGACGTGAGTATTCAAACCCAGGGTTGATGTTATCTCTTCCCAATCAGGGAAAGCACGGTCCTTAATTCGGGTCAGCAAACCATTCAATTTTGGACAATTCTCCAGGAAATGATCCCGGAGGTCATATTCGACGGCCTTGTCAACGTATGCAATTTGACTCAAATGGCTGAAAACCACGACATCCAGCTAAAAAAAATATGAATGTCAAGGAGTTAATATCTATAGTGTAGCCGTCATGTTTAGTTATCCTAAACAATTAGTCTCTACGTAAGCCATAGCCTTCATAGCACTATGACACACACACAATGAAAGTAGTTTGGAAAATTGAGCATCACCAAGACATAGATATAATAATTTCATGTTAGAACACTTACATTGGTGGGTTTATCACCGAAGAAGAAATCTTTGTCACCCAAAGTATCTTCAAGAACTCGGAGATCCTCCTTGCCAAATTCGAGGATTTCTTCAGCAGAGTGAACTCCCAACCCATGTGCTTTCACTTTTTTGGCCCCCTTCCTCGAATACGTCAATTTGAAGACGAGGTTCAGAACAGCATTCGGCATTCGGGAACCCAGGGCATGTTGTAGGTTCAATTTGCAGCCCTATACATAAATTCCAACAGTTGTTACATACATGAAATAACGCGCAGTGAATTTTGAAGATTATGAGCTAGCTAGCATGGCTTATCACTTTAGTTCGACAACCATCCACACGCACTAGCCCATAAGCACATCCCTCTGTATCCCCTGAAGACACTTTTAAAAATTTTCATCTCATTCCATCAACCCTTCCTATTTCCATCAGGCTCTCAGGAGATACATACCACACAATCCTCCGCTCACACATATATACATACATTAAAGGTAATTGTCAATTCATAACATGTGTCAAAACGTCATACTTTGATCATCGCATCGGGATTCTTGGATCTCCAGTAGACATATACCCAACAGAGATGATTCTCAATCATAGAGATGAGAGCGTGGGACTTATTCTTGTCATCCTTGGACAAATTCGCGTCCAAGTCAGCTCCAAAATGTTGGCCCAGCTTGCTAATAATGACAGCAGAGTCGGCAATTTCCTCCCCATTCACCTCAACAAACGGGAGTTGCCCTTTGGCCGATCTGAACTTCAGCTTGTGATCCACATTCTAGAATAGACGAGAAAAAATTATCATATTTATTATTCTGTTATTATCTGTTTTATTAACTTAATTCCCACAGAAGTGTCAACCCTTAGGTAGTGTGTGCTCGCTCTCTATTTAGTTAGTTCTTATATACATTTGTCAATATCTACAAGTATAAGACTCCAAATAAAAGTCATTCAACATGACCTACATGCATGACAAATAGACGCATTCAACATTCATGAGTCATTCTATTTTCTTCGAATGGCACCAGTGTACCGAACCCTGATTTATTTCCAGTAACTTCTCCTTAAATGTATACAGAAACTCGACATCGGTATCAACAAGACCAATTACAATTCAAACAGGCGCTTTTGAAAATACAACTACCACACTAATAACAGGGAAAAGCAAAGCAACCTCTCACAAACCATAACTGCCAACTGGATGGATTTAGATTTATTTAATCAATGCCAAACACACCATTATATATTTAACCTTACTCATAATAAACATAACTTTGATTCCTTTCATATGCTGTCAACATTCCGTTTTCAACTGTACTCACTACAGCGTCTACATGAGTGCTTACGATGTGTGTGTGTGATTGTGTACACAAACTGTGCGTCAAATAACAGCCATAAATAACATATGCAACTGTTGTGTGTGCTTGGCTATATTGACTTTGGAAACAAGTTGACTGACAAAGAACCCCTACTAAGAACTTCGGACTTTTCAACAAGATAAAAATAAGATGGCTTCAACGATAAGGAGAAGGAAAAAAACAACAAGGAGGCAACAACAAGAAGAGAGCAATGTAAAGACAGTTAGTATATTGCACACACACACAACTAGAAATAAAACTCCTAATCTGAAGCCAATAACAGGAACTATGGCACCACTAATAAGATACATACGAGGTTTACCACAAACCCCAAAATACCATCTCATATCATATTTTAATATATCCTGGTGGCTGCTAAATTGAACTTAAGTATTAACTACATTTACAACAAGGTTGAATATAAGTAAGGATTCCAGTCGAAATATATCATGTATCATCACTCTGTCCATTAGAGCTCTTATTCTTTTATATATGACTCCCTGTTTAAAATAATATGTACACACCACCCGCTCGATTCACTTCTATCAGCAGCTCGAAGGAATGCATTGGACAAATATTCCACAATTCTCACCATCAACTCCCTATTCAACTCCACTCTAGTTCTGTTCTTCTCACTGACGGAGTGATACACAGAGCCTAAAGCCCCTTCATACATCCCATCAATACATATATACACTTTTAAAATGCAACCATCAAAGTCACAAGGAAAGATAAAACCTCTAATAGACTACATCGGGACTGAAAACATGATAAAGAGGCGAGGACTATAAGAAACAAATCTTGCCTCTGCACAAATACAACAAGTGCACTACCATTACACTCTATCATATCTCCCTTCCACCAAAACCAATGATACTTCGCTGTTATAACATTTCAAGAGCTGTCTCTCACAATGTACCAAACCAACTATTTCATAAAGCTAATATACATAGAGATATGCATGTGTTATCATAAACGCCAATATACTATATACTTCGTTACAAATGTACAACCTTATACGAACCTAAAACTGGTCTGATTGTGCGAGTCAATGTGGTCGTCTCATGTATCATGTCACCGGGTAATGGAAAATTGTTTCAAACGCGCATAAGCTACGTAACTTCAGGCATGTCTGTCTATATGTACATCTTCTCACAAATTGAGCTTTTAGAATCTCACAAATAACTAACAGTAAGTAAGTTAAGCTAACCATCTGACACAATACCCTTCTTTAACAGCGCATTAAAAACTGAGACAGAGAAATCTAAATTGTCTCTAATATCCTCTTCACTCAAACATTTCGAGTCTTCGAAACGACAGACACGTTTTTCGATTCCTTCAACTTTCTGATGGGCCGAGGACAGAAACCAGAAGGAAATGTGGAAAAAACGATGAATATATACGGGGGAAAGAGGTTCAAATACATAGGAATATACGGCAAAAAGGCTGTGAATATGCAGGAAAGCGACGGAATGTGTAGCAAAGAGATTGACTAGGTGGCAAAGAGTCGGAGGAATATATGTGGGAAAGAAGATAAACATATAAAAGTTGAGAACAAGAAGGGAAAGAACACCAACAACAACGAACGACCACATGGGAAAGATGATGAACATGTATGTAGACGGAGAGGAAAGACAAGAAGAAGAAGCAGAGAAGAAGAAAAGTCAGAGCGTGAAAATGCTTGTTGTATTTAACTTTTAAGCTTCATATGAGAAGAGGACCTGTATCTCGCCAGCCTATCTGAAATCCTAATCTACCTAATGGTTAATCATATGCATGCCAGTGGAAAAAGTATTTTGGTCGACGCATCCATCAACAACAAGTGAATACTAACTATTTAAAGTTACAACACACAATTGCTCTGTGGTGCTCCTTACCACACCACTCCATATAGCCACACTGCATACAACATCACCAACAAGACTGAATCTATCTCTTAAATCCTGACAGTTGACAACTAATAAGAATGTTAGCCCATGCCTTGCTTCTATCAATGTTGATAGAAACGCCGAAAACATTACTTGCCCGTCAACTTGCAACCCAGACCAGAAGCATCAGCAGCAGCAAAACAACAAGCAGAAGAAACAGCAAAATATATATTCAGGAGCGCAAAAGAGAATGGGAAAGCCAGTGAGTGAGCCAGAAAGAGAGAGAGAATGAGAGAGAGAGGCGAAGCAATGGGAAAAAATCAATAGTGTCTGTTTGCCTCGGTCGGCGTAAGTATGACGGGTAGACTCCACCTTCCAGAGTACGGCGGCCTCACTTCACCCCAGTCCACAGGGTGTGGCCATTCCATAGTTAAATCACAATGTATGTACATAGAAAGTATAAAGTTCTAGACAAGTCTCGTAAAAGAACCGCGGCTTCGGTTTGACGTACAAAATGTCCTGTCCGATGGTGCCTCTATGCTATGCAATAATGCAATCATCATGTCTATATGTATTACAATATCTAGACATAGTCTCATAATAACTGTATTAATTGCAAAAAAAAACTATTCAATTATTCCCCTGCTTTAAAAACCTTCCAACCGCAAACGAAAGATATCATTACGATAAGCAATTTATGAAGTATTTATACACAAGAATGTCATCATCTCATGCTTTCTTCCAGATTCTTAATTATAAGATTTTGAACTTCCCCATAACAAATCTCCATACAATACTAGACTTCTTGGCCTTGCATACCTACCCCGGCGTTTAATAATGCAGTGGCTCGGGACGGAAAAAATGACAAATTGAATGATGTCAAGCGTGGGGACATTCTAAGCTTGCCGTTCGAACTGTTGTGACTCTACTATGGTTACATGGACCAGCCCAGAAATATATAGTTAAATGACCAACTATGGTTACATGTCCCAGGATCAGGACACGAGAACTTAGTTAAGCTATCCGCTATGGCTAGACGGACCAGGAGGCGTGCATAGGTAAGCTACCCACTAGGGTTCAACGGACCGGGAGGATCTGGTTACGATACCCGCTATGGCTAAATGGACCATAAGGAGTACACAGTTAGGCTACTAACTATGATTAAATGCCCCGGGAGGACATAGTTACACTACTGACTATGACTAAATGGACCAGGAGGAATGCATAGTTATAGTTAGACTACCCACTATGGCTGAACGGACCCGGAGGACATAGACACGCTACCCGCTATAGCTAAATGGGCCAGACGGACTGCATAGTTAGACTACCCGCTAAGCCTAAATGGTCTGTGTCGGGACGGGAGGACATAGTGAAGCTACCCACTGTATAGTTAAATGGACAAGGAGCATACACATACAGTTAAGTTACCTACTACAAGCTTAAATGAGATAATATAGTATGACAAACGTTTAAATGTAGATACCACTATCATCAGTAGCCCAAAAAACATTTTGACAGTCAAGTCTATGTGTAAGTGTCAAGTAATAAGTGTATGAGTAACACAAATAATTCCATGACTCACCTCATATTTGATGCCCTGAAGTCTGAGCCAAGTCTCAACTTTGAGGCAATAAGGACTCAATGAAGGTAACACCGGTGTTCGGGAGAATTGGTACAGGTAGACAACGTCCTTTTGGAAATCCGCCTTATGGACGCGGGGTGGTGGAGGTGGCGGCGGAGCCGCCGGCTCCTCCGCCGTCTTCTCCTTCTTGTCCTTCGTCTCCGCCGCCGCTTCCTTGTCCTTTTTCTCCACCAAAGGCTCCTCCACTATCTTCTTTGCCTCCTCCACCACTGCTGGCGGCTTCTCCTCCGTCACACTCTTGTTCTCAACTTCGGCGGACATTTCTCTCTCAACTTTTGCTCCGAGATGAACTTATCTGTAGAGACCGGGAATCCAAAAAGTGGACACAGATGACAGGGTGGCACAATTAAATATTTGTGTATATTTTTTGTATAAAAATGAGGAATATTATTGTAAGTCAAGGGGAATGATGAGCAATGATGGCTGTGTGTTTCTTTCTGGACGTCTAAAAACCAAGAGCATACGCAAAGCAAGTCCGAAGAAACAAGAAGACCTCTCTTCTGAAGGTTTCGTTGTGTTGGGCTTGAATCAAAACGCTTCGCTTACTTGTCTCTCTCTCTCTCTCTCTCACTCGCTGTCACTGGAAGCCAAAGCTCTCTGGTCTATAGCATTAGACATAGACACGCTATCCCGCAATCCAATTTTTTCAAATTGTTCCAACCCCCATACAACCCACTTGAGCACCCGACTTCAAACTGAGGCTTTCTGCTCTCGAGCGCTTACTTTTCCTCCTGCCCTTCCTCCTCCAAAATCCTCCTGCTGGAGATTTTAACATACTTTACACAGCCTGCTGTTGCTGTTGAGGAAACCTCCACCGCACAGCTTCGCTCCTTTGCGCGTTTGTAAAGTATCATTCCCTTGGTATAGAACCAATCCACTGCCAGATTCGGTGATAAGAGGTATTTTTAAATCCGGCATTCACTCTTCGCTCCTCTGTTCTGAGTTCAGGGGTTGTGGAGGTAGCGGTGGCTATTTACTTTGTCTTTTTCGTGTTGTTGTTGCCGTTACTGCACTTCCAGCAGTAGGAGCTCAACGTTTCCCTCTCTTTCTTTCCCTTTTGAGGCGTTAGGTGGAAGGCTGTGTGTCCTTCCGGGAATTATGGTGGATGGATGAGTCAGGAAGGAAATTGTTTATTTTTAGCTAACTAGTAGGACTATTAGTAATAAACTGTTTAACTATAGTGGGACTATAATATTCCTTATTGTTATTAGTAATAGCAGGAGTATTAGTAATATAGTAATAACTATATGGGAATACCTGGGAAAGTGTCTTGATTATGAATGTTGTCATGTTGTGATGATGATGATACATATTCATTGCATTTAAGTAGTATGGTTTAACGGCATCAATATCAGTAATTACCATACACACGATTAATTGAATATAGAGCAATCTTACTTTTAATACCCATACTCCATATAGAGTAATGTACACATCGTCGGTGGAGATGCAAAGTGGGTTATATCCATGTGTATCTGACAATAAATGCAGGAGAGGACTGAGGAGGGTATATTCATCATAATGACATGTTGAGTACAAGGTGGAATATCGCATTTAAATTGCATGGAAAACAAAAAAGGAAGGTGTCACTGCAAGATGTGATAACCACCTTGGTTTATGTGTTATTTTAATGCCGTCCGGTTTTGAAATGTATCAAAATGTGTTCAATTGAAAATAACTATGTTGCTTGCTGGAGTTATCCCACCTTGCATTTCAACTGGTGGTGGATATCCCATTCTGCATTTAGATACTCATAGATATAGCTCACTTTGCATCTCCACCGAAGATATAATGAATAAGAAAGAATCAGAAAATGTTGAAGGAAAAAGTTGTGAGTTTGGGAGCAAATTCACAATTTAATTTCGGATATCAATATTTGGTGTTTGTAGCATTGTATGGGGATATCCCATGTTTGGTGCATGCAGAGTATGTAGCATTGCATGGGTATTTCTAATGTTAGTGTATATGTATGTAGTATTGTATGGGGATATCTAATGTTAGTGTATGTATGTGTGTAGTATTATAGGAGGCTATCTTCTAGAAGTTTTGGTTTGGTTTGCGAAGGCTTGTAGTTATGGAGATGATATGCAAGTTGGTCTTACAAGTGTATCTGGGGAAATGTTGTGAATCGTATAAAAATTGGAAGCGTAGTGGTCATATCTATATAGGCGTAATTACTATACGGTGACAAAGCGATGTCGCAAAAGGTTCCTGGCTTGCAGGCTTACAAGGGAGACGGGAGAGGCTAATAAGAATTTACTGTTTGGTACTTTTGGTGTATGCAGTTAGTTTAACCAAGAAATCATTCATATGCAACCGAGGGTAATTGGTGGGCTTTTAGTAGAATCGCGGGCCAGCCGCTCCTCCAACTCCAACGGAGCACCATGAGCATGTGTTATTAAACGGAATAACTTGACCTAGATACAATTTAATCATAGAGCATTTGAGTGTAATATTTAATCTAGATTTGATTCGGATTTGCACTTTTCGGAGACGACTTCAAGGAGAATGTCTTCCAGAGAGTGTGGGAATACTCAAGGTGTGGGAATGGGAAGGTATATATAGAATCATGAGGAAGTTAGATACAGAAGATATCTAGCTACCTTCATAAAGAACGGACAAAATATGAATAGATACATTATGTACGCAGGTACATATAGATACCAAAACTCAGAGGAAACTCAGAAGAACTAGAACACTCGAGAGGTAAAACGCCACACTTTATCACTGCTGTATGTAGATACATTGAGAGAAAATGTACATATACATAGAATATGGGGCAATTTTATGGAGAAAATGTTTTGAAACGTTTGGCACCAAACACCTTATCATTAAACACGCATATATATGGTGATGACTGTGAGAAACAAATGCTTGAGGGGAAGCCCATTCGGTCGATGTGTTAATAATGTCGTTTAATTTCTATTTTCCGTCTCGTAGTCCACGAGTCTTACGAGGGGTGATAAATGAATCAAATATGCTTTATAATTACATGTTGATCAGAGATTATAATCACTCTACCATTTCGTGCAGGTCTTTCTATCAAATCAAAATTCCTTACTCTATGTTTAAACATATAAATAGCAGTCGTATAGTCTCTTACTGTCCTATAGGGGATGGCCTGGAGTTAATAAAGATGAAATAATAAGCCGCTATATTTTCATACACGCTAATATAGTGATTACTGACTTTACATTGGATTCACCAGAACTCACTCTGCTATGTGCACAAGGCCTGTAGGAAACCGACGGGAATACGACTGGTATGGAAAAACTGAAGGTTTATAATTACCTATTTTGGTACACAGGCCTTCATTGCACGTCTTTGCTACAGTATGCCTTTCCTCGTATTTCATCAATATTCATACGGACAGAGAATCTTTAATGGGGAGAAGAAATGATTGCTCAAGTACGTAAGAGCCGAATGAAAGTTGATGCAGAAGTTTCCCTCAACGCCGTCGAGAATATGCAATCGATAATAATTTTCTTTCTAGTTTTTTAACGAAATAGAAACATAAATATATACAAAGAAGCCAGTGAGCTGTGCGTTATATAACAAGCGTATATAACTAGCGTTATATAAGCAACGTATAGAGAAATAATTACAAATTGTAGTATGTAGGATTGTGCAACATGCTTGACTACATTTGATACTGTCACAGGGTATTCAGTGTCGAGAAGTTGTATCGTAGTATATAACCTATACATTGTTCATTTATATACTAAAATATCATATGTAACGGAGTTAGTTTCCTGCACCCCCACTTCCTTTTACTCCCATTCTTCAATTGAATCCTCACTGACGACTAGTGACTAGCAGCAGCAATGTACACACTTTTGCCACCGGCTGAGGTTATAAGATATCGTAGTTGTGTATCTGGAGTAGTTTCGTCTCAAAACTTCGGTGTATGTATCACATAATGAAGTAATATGTATAAAGTATGCCATAAGTTACGCTACAGTTGCTGTAGGTAAGTAGTAATAACTAGCTTATAAAGAAAGAATAGTGAATACTTGCTATGTAAACTAAACGGCATGATAACCATATGCTCTATAATAATATGTACCATATGATGTTGTAGACAAAAAATATATGTATATACATTTTTGTTGAAATTGAACGCTAGCAAAGTTTTATCTGGTCGTGCGAAAAGTGAAGCCTGGAGTTATTATTTTACGTCTTCTAAAGACTAGGATATATCTTTTTCCCCGAATGACGCCAATATGATATGTTGTCCTAATACAAGTCATTTGTCTTCATAAACCAGTTTACTCCATTCATACTTCATTTCAACCTAGTATTCGATATGGCAGCTGCTCACATGCTTGTGTAGGTAAAGTCCACAGTATTCAATGAAAGCTTATGGTTTAGCCAGTTCATATATCTTCTTTGTTTTTTCTACCTTGGTTGCTGCACGTGTGTATATGTAATATACATACGTGTACATATATAATACAGGCTTTTGTATAGTTTGCATTCTACTCTTCAGTTTAACTGTTCTATTATAATCTCCCATTATACTGGTTCATCGGTGGTATCTTCGTTCAAGACTGCCTTTTCTCCAGTTGTATACGCTACTTTTAACTTTCGCATATATGTATGTATGCGATATTGCACAGAACTCTCTTCATAACATTTCACTCCTCCTTCATTTCTCTGCCCCTAAAACTCAATATACTTTCACTACAATGCACAGACTCTCTCACGTATTCTACGTCTGTCTATATTCCTCTTGTACTCATTTGATTGCCACGCGAACACTTTGCTCGAGTTTGCAAGGTTAGTAACAAAAGGTTCTGACGGAAACTACCCAACTTAGAAACGACCTTATTACTAAGAGTCAGAGTCAGGATTAAAACTGAATTATGTCTTTTATATCCATCATATGAATCATATGTGATGTTTGTTTACTACACAGGAAGAAATATTAATGTAGATATATGAAATGCTTGCAATACTAAACGTTTATTATGCTGAGCTGGCGTTGTTACATAGGTACATATGTGGGATTCCGTGTCTCGGTTGCGGTGTTAATATTACACCAATTTCTGCTGGTATGTCTCACAGTTGTATATCTATGTGAATTTAATGTCTCTGTGACTACTTGTTTATAGATATGACTTGCTTCTATTTTCATTTTAGCATGCAAAACATGCTTGTCTAAGCTCATTGCAAGCATATGAAAAGGTGAATCTGTTTAAGTCAGAGAGAGAAGCATTGGGATGAGCCCATGTGGCTAATGTTTTCTAATACCATGTAAAGTATGCAACGGAGGGAACAATTACGAAGTGGAGAGCAGCACACTTAAACCTACCTACACACAAGGATGAATTTCCACTTACTTTATGCTCACGTACTTGAACTACATTCTACTCCAGAGGAGTAGGTTGCTAAAAGCCAGCAACTTTTCGAGAAACCTTCCCATACTTAAGAATTTCGTTAGAAGAGCTCTGAACAGATAGTACTATCCGATGATATACACTTTAAGGACGTAAAAAAAATTTACCACACTATATATAACCAAAAAATCTCGTTATATAGATGCTGGTGAAGGGAAGCTTAGCTCGTTGAAACTCTCTCACCACGTTTTACGTCATGTGGTCGTGGTTGTCCCGACAGTCTTCATCATATTATATGTAATATAGTCAGGTAGTAAATTAAATAAGGAGCAAATCCCATCCGAACCGCAAGAGCATGCAGATTTCCGCATATAATTTCCGTATTTCATTTTCATGTTACATAATGTTATTCATAAAGACATAGATACCAACTTCAATGTTACAGTTGAGTAGTTTCCAGGAACTTTACACATTATATACACCTACGTACGACATAATCAGGTGTTATACAGAGTAGTGATAATACTTGCTATGCTTACACTATAGGGAACGCATCTGCAGTTATAGCTATATAGCTGATAGTGTAATTATTTAGTAAGTGAAAGTACGTATTTTAAGTATACATTTATGGTGGGCAACGACGAGGGAAGAGTAATGCGTTGATAGGAGTCAGTAACACACATTGATGATGACACAATGAGAAAGGTTGACGTTAGGAAGAGTTGTTGAATTATTCTCGCTTCAGTGTTGATTATTGTGTAAGTGCTTTTAGTCTAATATGCATTAAGACTCAAGTGATGGCTAATGATTTACTACTTAAAATCTCTGTCATCTACTTTGGAGCTTCTAAAACTTGCGACTAAAACATCGATGTTTCTATACCTGAAACCATATCAAAACTCCAGCACCTTCTAATATTTAACTATATGACATCACTATGGTTTTCACGTGACGTATCATTCTAAACTTCTCTATAAGCATCATAAATAAAGCATCTCTATAAATTCTGTACTTAAAGCATCACCGGCTTTTATAAGGAAAGTATGGAAGTTTCTGTCGACACTGTGGTTTACGGTGCAGAATGGGATTTAGTCACAAAAGTCTGTAGTATCTGTCGCAAGCTTTATATGATTCTTGAGGAAGTTTGAAAGCCCTACAACCCACCATTCGGCCGCTCTTGTTTAAAGTGTATCTGTCTTCTTTGCCAAATTGTAGGTCTAAGGTGTACCTGAAATACTATGTATAAGGTCTTAGTTTGAGATCCCATAGCTCTTGGTTCAGTCAAGCCCTAAGTTACTTGTGGTGTTCGTTACCTCGTTGACATTACATTAACTTTCATGCATCCTCCCTGCTTCTCAACGACTCCTGTGCATTTGCGTATTTCGTAGGTAGTGGTGGTTGGTTTCGCCATGTATAATGATAGGGGATTGAAGGTGCGTGCGTTCAAGTACAAACATCATTACTATTATATGAGATTCCGTCTCGCAGTCTCAGGTATTTCCTTCGTATTACAGTAAATAAAAACTTTTAGGAGCAATTTTGTTATGCTTGGACTCCCGTAATGTAAGTACATATTTCTTCGAAAGTTACTTTGGGGCACCATGTGTAGAACCAATAACACTGTGCAAGACCAATCATGTACAGCAGAATCAATGATGAACAATGTAAAGAAGACTGATATAAGTTGAACCACTGATGTACCGTGTGTACTCACCGGGCACATGTAGATAATACGAAAGCGCGGTATACACCAAATCTACAAAAGTAAATTGTTGAAATTGGATGGAAATTTAATAGAAAAAACCGTTCCATCATTTAATTCTTTTTCTTTCCCTGTCTGTCCCCGATGGTCTTTTCTTCTCCCTTGATAGCTTCAACTCGAATGACGGTTTACATCATTATTCCATCTCTGATGGCTTTCTCTGTACGCATAAACGAATAACAATTCATATTGCTTTTAAAAGCATTAGGTCCAAACAAAGAATCGTTTAAAAATTTTGTGTGTCCGTATATTCTTTGTTTTTATCAAACCAAGAATTTTCATATATAATAAGTAAATTTTCATTCCTTTCCAAATTCCAAACAATGAGACTTGTTACATACAATGGCTTCAAGTCCATACTTTTTAATGGTCTTGAAGAACGACAGGAAATCATTAGAGGAAGTTAGTTGAGAAGCTGTTTTTCTCGTTAACATTCAAAGTATCTCCAGTCACTGTAACAAATCGAGGGATGATGCAAGGAAAGCAAGAAAGAAAATTTCAGCGTTGTACAAGGACGAAACCATACGTTCATTGCAATAAAAAAGAACAAAATAATCTCGAATTTCTTCCCAACATGAACCCTTCAAATATGTGTTCTTTTGTGTAAAGTAGACCAAGTTTTTATTTCCAATTTACCAATGCATTTCTTTTCTCCTTGAACGACATGTATGTAGCTCCGTAGCTGAAATACATGATGTTTACACAGCGGATCTTTTGTATGCAGGTTCCCAATTACTTCTCAAAAGCCTCTCTAATTCAGAGTGCAGAAGTTGTAGGACGGTGAGAGGAAAAGCGCAATCCAGGGGACTTTTGCATGCACTTTCTCGCTTAGTTTGGTGAATTCATGGGTGAATGTTATTCAGTAAGTAGGAGGGAAAAATCACGGAAGGGTATTACGTATAATTTTCGTGACATCTATGTACTTGTATTATACTACAGATAGTCCTTCACGAAATATTCACTCACAGCAGTCTAACAACGATACTCCAGCCATCCGCCTGGGAAGGAGGAAAATATTCATCGAAAAGATTGTCGCATTCGACTATATTGCCTTTTTTCTTTTTAGAACTCTCTGCCGTTTTCTTGTTTGCTTCCTCATCACAATTTATTCAGATTTTTCCCTTTCAAACTTTTTTCTTTGCATTTTCTCTCTTTTCACTAATAGTTAACCCGCATAAGCTAGCTTCCTCTCACAGAGACTACCAACCATTGAAAGTTGCATGAATACAAAATTATCTTCTCCCCGTTATAATGTGTCTTTGAGATGTGCCTGAAATGAGTAAAACGAATGCAAATGGCAACTGCTTTCCTTCTTGTGTATAATATTTATGCTACACAACAGTTGTTAGCATTTGGTCCGTTGGGGATAACTATTTATAATAGAGAATGAGAGTTTCTTCATACTTTTGCGGATGGAACGAGCGAGAGGAACTGAAAGAAAGAACAAATATTTGCAGAGTAGCATCCTTGTCATGCTATACTTGGACAAAACGGTTACGTTAAAGTGACTCTTATGGATTACCATGTCTACGAATCCGTTTTGTACAGTTACCTTGCAAACACCAAAAGTGTATCCTAGTTTGGCTAACTGACTAGCTGCTATTATTATTGCTATACTTACAAAGTTTTGATGTTTATATGAGAGTTGTATGTTGTATTTAGTTTCTAGCAGCACTAAAGTGTAGGTATTTATACGTACTTCTACGTACTTCCACTTCTAGTTCCGTATTGCTTGTATGTATTTATATATCCACATAACCATATAAAAATAAATAAAGAATTTATACCTATAGCATATATAACTAGTTAGATGCAATTACTTTCGCATACAACGTAAAAAATGCTTCTAAAGCACGTTCACCGTTAGCATGTTAAGTCATAGCAGCCTTGAAATATACATATTACCGTTTGAAAGTTTGAATACACTGTGTTGCTGCAAGGGAACTGTTCGTTTTTCTGCTAACTTTGCATGCTCGTCAACGAATACGCATAGAAATTTTGGATTACTAGCCTGGTCATTATGAGCATATGTAATAGTACGGCGTAGTATCTATACGTATAGGCCAATAGTATAAACAGACAAAGGCTTTAAATCCAAGAACGGGAAGAGGGACAAATACAGGTGCGTGTACCCTGATATGACGGTTTGTTCCTGCCCATACAATAACCAACTATCTAATGTGGATTGGATTTTCTATGTTCTATCCTTCCAAGCACGACAACGTACATATATAAATAGTAGGTTTGTGAAAGTAAAATACCCACAAGAGCACTGCTTCCTATGACTTGAAAGGAATAAGAGGGAAATTGGATATGTTTCGGTAGATTGGAGTACAACCTTGCCGCCCTCCTGCTTACACAGTCATTTTCATCTTGAAGTTCCATCGTACTTTTGTATTTTCTATGAACGAACGAACGCGGCTTCGAGCTGACACATTCTTCTTTTTCGTTTTATTTTTCTACATACTACGTGCAGACTTGATTTCAATGATCCAGAAAAAAGTGATTTAGACAAAATGTTCTGACACTACAAATTCAACTTGCAAAGAGGATTTCATATGTTCACGACAAAGTGCCACAATCTGTATGTGTTCACAACATACGGATGAAGAGCAACGGTTAGGAAGGTTATCTCCAGGCCTCTGACACCTGTGGGGTACACTGAAGCAAAGAGACAATGAAAGTTGGACAACTTCACAGTGCATTCAGTTTGAGGCTTTTCTTGAGAAAGACCAAGTAATCTTGCATCGTGGCATTACCATGGAAACGATCCACTTACTGTCTATATAAATACGGCTAAATAAGTGAAATCATCCATATGGTGAGCCCGTAGTAGCTCTACCACATTACGTACTAAAATAAAACATGATACTTAAGTATAGACTTCAACCTTTAAACTACGACTATAGTGCTGAAACCAAATAGATATGCAACTGAATTGAAGCAAAAGCTGAGTGAAGGAATACACTATGTGCGTAGAAGTATCTTACCTTGATCTGATACGTCCTTATCTACTTTCATCGGATATGTAAGTATTTCATAAGTGCATAGCATAGTAAAAACAAAACAATCTTGTAACATACTGGCGTATCGTGAACATGTGTAATTATAACACACCTTGGCAATCAAGAAAATAGACTTGAGTTTATGGGAGTGAGGGGAGAAACGCCGTTTCTTCTCAGAAATCTACAAGACAAAAAGGAAAGACGAAGTGTGTGCAGAATAGGTATGCTGTAGTAGGAAGAAACTGCTGCGGACCTTACTTCCATTTCTCTTTACAGGCTCACCGGTTGGAAAAAGCTTGCGATTTTCTCCGCTTTCTCATGCCCACAAAACACTAGAGTTGACTCGACGGACTACCTACTTAAACCAAGACACTTCTTTGAGTTATATGACAATGGTTTGTCTCCATCAAGTCCTACTTACTTAAATGTGGATGGATGGATAACTGGAAGGTTGGGTTCGGCTGGATGGAGAAAATACGAGCAGAAGAAGAGATGTAAAGGTAAGGCATAGTAATGGTGAGTGGCAGAGGGTTGAATGAGTGAGAGAAGTTGGTGGCTCTTGTGAGAGAGCACTTCATGTTTTACTTGTGTAATGTACGGGGAAGAGAAGAGAAGTGGAAGAGCCAGGAAGAGAGGTAGAAAGAGAGAGAGGCGAGAGTGAGGGAAAGCATAAGAGAAAGATACCAAGGAGCATATAGAACAAGCTCAGCGGAAAAAATCAATATTGATGTGTAGGCTGGGCACACAGATCGAAACCTGAGATCCGCTGCTTTTCACACACTCCGATACAGTGTGGCACAGGAGTGTTGGTGAGAGCTCCAGAGAAGCAGAACAGGAGAAAGAGGGAGAGACAGTTTGTGAGAATCATAGGCAAGAGAAAGACTCAAATCTTGTGGACAGGCATTCTGGAGCAGGAGCTCTTGGATTACGCTACTCCGTTACTCGTCTCCTCTAAAGCAAGTACAAGTTCCGTGCTCCCTTGTTGTATCTTCTCTATACTATACCAGATCCAGTGAAAGGTGACCAGAGCATCGTCGGTCCGTGGAATTGGTTGCTCTACACCGGTCTCGTGCCCATTCAATCGAGGACAGTTTTTTCCTGTCTCGTCTTCATATCCTTATATATACTTACGACAACTTTTGGACAACCAACCAGATAATCTCTTTCCTCTTGCCATAATATAAACCATTGGATCATCTCACATCACGTTATTTTCCACCTTGCTACCCCTCCTTATCATCTTCCTCGTCATTAACTGACAGCTCTTCGCATCTTCACCCAATTAGTAGCCGCTCAATCAAACTTTTCCGGGTTTATCATCATTTTTCTACAGCATTGATACTCATCAATGGTGAGATGTGGACAAACTACTAAATAAGTTCCAAGTTTCCCAAGTATAAACTTTCAGCGCCGAAATCAGCTTTGCGGAAAGAATCTTCTTTGAACTTCAGATTAAAACATACATGTTCAACTAATCACCCCAAAACGGCCGATGGTTCACTTTCCACAAACCATCTATAGTACTTAGTATTCCAGTCGAGATTTCCCTTGACCACACTGGTTGAAGAAGTGTTTCCTCATTAGCGGAGCAACAACTATATGTACAAGAAAGTATTAACGATAAGTTCGGCTTCAACAAATGTAAACATAAAGTTGTACTTTGTGCATTCCGATAAACATATACACAGATCTACAAAGTTTTGAATCAACAACTGTGTTTAGAAATTCTTAATATAAGTTGGAAATCTCTATCGTTGAAGTTGAACATTCGCACAATAACTCTCATCAGCTTTTATAGCCCTGCTCTTGACCACATTCCCATGTACGCGGATTAAGCCGGTCATTAAGTTTTCTTTCCAATTCATTCGTGGACAAAGTGGTTCCCTCCACCAAGACAAATAAAAAGACTTCACCAACTGACCTCCGTCTTAAATGTTCACGAAGAGTATCAGAAGAACGAAGTCACGAACTTCTTCTTGGATAAATAACTATACAGAATAAGTACCGTGTGAGGAATATTAACTGGTTGTTTCCGATCTGCTGCTTATATACATAGGCGCCCTCCTCAGTTATTTCCTTATTATACCCATCGAGAGTACGTGAAAGCTAAAACTCAAGGGCACACATGTGTTAGATGTTAGACGTGCTGAAAAAATTAAACACACGTGCTAAAGCAAATATACTACAAATATATTTGCGTTAATTTTTGACATTTTAATCCAGTTTCTAATGTTTCTAATGCACTATTGAGTGAAAGCAAGTCTGGACAAAGTTCCAAGTTTTGGCGGTCGAACAATACCAGTAAATGGAATGCAATTAAAGTTCAAAGACGTCATAATAGAGTTATATGGCAAAGAGCATAGTTGTTCACAGATGAATCAAGTGATCAAGGTACACCGCTATCAGAACTACCAACCCTACCGCAATTGCATTTTTCAATTTCGCCCCGGTGCTTGAACTTATTTCTTTGATCTTATATTAAACATATACTATAATATACTAAATACAAGTAGACTATACTGCTGCAGTTTCTTCGATGCACACAGTGCTATTTGAATGGTAGGAAATGTTTTCTAAAAGTTGATTTTTAGTGTACTGATTCTCCTTTTTGGAAAGTCGTAGTCTAATAAGTTGACTATAGATGTAAATATGATTTTGTAAATGACCGTAGTAATAAGTACTTTAAATCAAGTTTGTGTATGGATCATCAAAAAATGTGCTTCTGTGGAAGTCATGCACTTAACTGTATTTCTAAGGTACACTATAGTAACATTCCAGCATCAATGTTCATACATACTTGAATGTTATAACATGTACGATGCTCTCCAATGAAGTCAGCTGAATGTTGTGAAGCCCAATGTGTCTAGTGAATTTCATTAATCAATCCGCTTTGGAAATCCCCTTTGTGTCGGAGCTATTGTTCGTGGATTGTATATGAATGTATCCACAACAATTGCAGTGTCTGCGTATATACTCTTATCAAAGACGTTACTATTAGTACTAGTAGAAGAGACAGAGGGACTGGAATTTTCTTGAAAACCCTCAGTTATTGGCAAATGTTATGTGCCCAGAAGAACATGTCGAAAGACTCGCACAACAACACCAGTACAGTAGGCAAGAGGACAACAACATAACTTGTACAGTAAGCCATGGACAACAGCACAACCCTACAATAGGCAGTTGGACAACAACAGAAGTATTAACTCCACGATATACTATAAGCAGTATAGGGGAAACAACAAAGGAAACCAATCAACCTGAGCAGCATTTAGGACGGTGTCTTGCCTATGATTATACTCTCGTCAAGATTATACTTTCACCAAATCGCCCCTTTCTTGTATATATCTCCTTAAACTCTGATATTATTTCCAAAAGAAACATTCGCCCGGTTCACCGTCTACTACTAAATCCTATCCGCTGTTTATCTCGTTGCACAACATAAGGCTGCGTTAGTATATAAGAATGTTCCGAATGTAATTTCAGTATAACTGACGCAACTTTTGTGTGGGAGCCTACAACTCTTTTAGTGCAAAAAGTTATGACTACACAGCATTGTCTTCGTACGGAAAATTTCATTGTTCCAACCCGCCGTCATCATGCAAAGCTGTATATGCACCTAAAATAATCTCATTAATTATTTACTCAGCAGTACAATTGTCGATGTTGTTGAATTTTATATTTTCAAACAATTGGATTCCGTTTTACTTGGTAAGTTGCTAGAGTTTGTAAACTTCCACCAGCATACTTAATGCCCTTAATTTTTAAAGACTACTTCATTGTCAAACTGTACAAATTGCAGCTGTTGCCCACTTTGCTAATGATGAGCTTTTATCGTAATGACTAGCTCTGTTTGACTTTGACATTGATTTTCCGTACCCAATACTATCTGACCACTTACCTGGGTTTGGCATGAGGGCAGTATAGAGACAACAGTTCGATTCCCACGACTATCAATTATTATAAGGAATTATCTGTACAAATCATTCAACACTTTGTTCCTTGCAGAGTTTGTACAAGACAAGCTGCTTATCAGCAACTAAAACAAGTTATGTCTTACAAGTGTGCGCCAAAATAGATTTTTGCTACCAAATCTTATCCCTCGGGAAAACGTCTTATATAAAGCACTGAGAATTTCTTTACTGTATTTGTAAAGGCAGCCCCTTTGGGAAAGCCAATGACATTGGACGCAATCAGGAGGGAATGATTAAAACCGGGAAAATGTGAGGGAACATTGTCCACAAAATCCGTGGGAGTAGCGTAACCCAAGAATAAAACAAAGTTTCAGCAGACATTATGTAACATACTTATGCAGACAGAAGGACGGAGACGATGGTTCAATAGAAGCTATTGCCACTAGAATAGGAAAAAGACAGAGAAAAAGTGTGAATGATTTAGAATGCCCACATGTTCTTGATTGAAAACAGTGTTGGAGATCGGTCAATACAATCAATCAGATGTCTGTCATCCATTATCCAGCAGGTATAATGTGTAGAAGGGATCCGTCGACCCACGTATTACACACGTGAAAGGAGGAACGGAAAGTGCAAGGTCTGATTTCCCTCGTCCGATGTACATATAAAGTGAGTATTAGGAAAGTTGAATTGTGGGGAGAAAGACAAGATTGAAGATTCCGCCAACTTTTCTTCTGTCTCTCCTGAATGTTGCATCACCCACATGCACAAGTGTATCTTCAGACTATGAACGTACATATTGTAATAGTTTTTCTTCTTGTGTAAAAATAAAACTTGTCCCAATAACGAAAACGGTTTTATATTTAAAAGCCTAATCCCGTCGTCAAGTCTACATATTCTAGTTGGAGCACGTAGAATAAAAATTTCAAGCATCATCCAGCGAGTCTGTTTACAATGTGCAACTTGAAATTTTCCATGGAAAGTGGTTATCCTTGTTAGACTGATAAAAATGTACTTGACGCTTGTGTGACATTCTCTGAGGAAAGTTCAAAAAGAAAATCGAAATTGCCCCCAAAAATATATACATAAACAGGTCAGATGTTCAACAAGCCTTGGGTTCCTTTGAGAATTACTGACTATTCTGTAATAGTATTAACACCGGAAGTTTAAGAAAACTGATATATAAATCTACACGCATGTAGTGTGTAAACGAGAATTAGATAGCATATAAAGACAGGTAGAAATAGATAGAGAGCAATTATTTTTTCCGGTGGTCATATCGACGGAGATGAGCTTACCTACAGAGACGCCTTCTCAAGTGCAACTTCACCCACAAAATGTTGAGTCTAGAAATGCAGAAGGTGAGTACGAAGCGCCAGGAGTGCTCCTAGCGTCATCCACAGTTGCCACCGGTAGCAGTGGATTAGCAACAACCGCCACCAGCACTCGACCCAAATCATCAAATCCATTGTCTTCACCAGAACAACTTGTCACTTCACCCGCAACCATCTCTTCCCCGGCCTCATCATCGGGGCTAATTGGAGGGAGGGTGGGTAATCGACCACAAACTACCCGGAATGAGAGGGAGGATGAGATTCTGACGGCGTCTCCCTCCACTGCCAACCCTCCTGCCCAAATTAGGAAAGCTGGTTCAGTAGGTCATGAAGGACTGGTTGGAGACATTGGCCAAATTGAGGATGTGAGTAATGTTCAACCGGGATCAAGTGTAACCAGGTGAGAGAATACAAGCTTAATTTTTGCTAATTAAATATTCAAAATACCCCAATAAGAGACTACTAGGGCTATATTAATACTATCTGCACCCTCTGGTAGGATGCGGCATTATCAAGGTCTTCAGTATGCATTATCGACAATTATGTATGTAATAAGGGTAGCTCACAACTTGACATTAGACTCAGATATCCTATAACTTATCGCCAATATAAATCTCCAGTTACTCTCAGCTTGTCATTTTTATGTACATGCTTTTTATCTGTTTACACCGGTCTCTTGTTCGTCACCGTTTTGCAGGAAATCTTGAAGTTCGCCTACTCTTAAAATAATGCTCGAGGATAGGCAAGTTAAAGTAAAAGGAAATTACTCCTGGGAAAATCCTTTTCAAGACAAGTTTGCAACTAAGACCCAAAGCCATCCTCCACCTTTTCAACTCTGTTTTTCTGTTTACCTAAGGAATGAATTTAGTTTGGAGCATCAATGTACAAGCACGTTTCCCTTTCTTTCTTCATCATCTTTGTCTTCTTCTTTCCTCCTCCACTTTTCTTTCTCTTCTTTTTCTCACGGTCGCGTCACTTGAGTCCTGTTCTTTTGAACATTCAATTTCGTCGGGGTTAATAACTTTCCAATTCTCAACGTATACGTAAATGTTAATCTTAGAAAGTACAACTATTCTTGATGCTCCTTGAGAGAACCGTGTGTACTCTGTTCCTCGTGTAATATTTTTTGTTGTTGATATTGCTTTACCAACATGATCACTGTGGTGTCATCATAAGATAATTAATTCAGGTTGTGTTTGCTTTAGAAGCAGAACTTGTTGTAAATATAGTGTTTCATTGAGCATTAATGTCAACATTATATACCACTACAAGTGGATTAAGTGCAGGTAAAAGCTTTAAGTTTACAGTCTTAAAGCAAATCAAATTTTGTTTCCTCTGAATTTTTAAAGGATTTAGCGCAGCATGCGAATGATACTACCACACAGCTTGTACTTAAGTTCATCTTTGCACTGTTGTGTACAGCTATAGTGTACATTTGATGATTACTGCTGAGGTGCTTAGTTAAATGCAACCACCAAAAAAAGTATTGCATTTGCTAATGTAATTATTGCAAATGCACGACTTAACTTGGCAATATTGGGTTCCTTTTCTACTACCTAGACCTAGAACATAGCCTATGATGAGATTGCGATGTGAAGATGTTGTAGTAATTCGATGACAAAGAGCGTAGGAGTGAATGTGAAAACCGTGAAGTATAATTTTCCAGTTGAAGCAACCTTCGTATTTTCACTGCGTTGTGAAATACGACTAAGAGAACGAATGATAATTCCACCAACTTATATAAGTATATTTGTATGCAGTGCCTAATGATAATTGTAGTGTAGGATAATGAAGCATTTTCCACAGTAAATATTAACATAGGGCTTATTATTGGATAATATGAAATTCTTTTAGTCATACATTGCATTTATGAAGACCGCTCTAAACAAGATGTAAATTAATTTGAAATTATGAATGTTTAAGCGAAATTATAGTATCTATATATTTATTTGCTACAGGGTATATAAAAAATGTGCATCAAATGGAAGTCTAGCCGTATATGTGGGTACGCGGACGCTGATAGTTGGAGGAACTCATTTAGAACCTCTAAAAGGAGTTTTAGTTCTCGACCGTGACTCACTCGTCCAAAATATTTCCAATGACTTCCGTATTTGGGGCCAAATCACCTTAACATTTCGCTACGGTAGAGAAGATGAAGAGGTATTGGGGCTTCGTTTCTGCAACGAAGCGATTTTAGCGCTTAAACAGTTATGGCCACCCATGCAAAGAGATCCTGAGGAACCGGATGATGAAGATGAAGAGTTGACTCCACTTCAGGTACCAAATTTGTTTTTAATACCAGCACTCCTTTTTTATAGGAATTATACAGAATACGTGTAGTGTCAGCAATGTACTTTTGTACAACTCCATTATCCTCTCTGTCCTCTGCTGACATAACCCTGTTTTGATATCCTGAACTAATTTGAAGATTATCTTCATTATTTTGCTCTGTGCACAACCTGCATAGTATTTAAGCAAATTTTAAGGGAGTATCGGAATCTTACGTTACTATAGTTATTATCTTCAGCTTTGATTTACGTCAACCTAGATGACATTTGCAAGCAGAGAAATTGAAGCTACGGATGTATAGAAATAAATACATATAAAGTGAATATGATTAAGTATCTATCTCATTATGTTTTCTGAGTGGAAAATTAAATTATAATTGCATGTGCTAGATTTCAAATGACATTATACACGCTCTGTCAACGTATGGAAATACTTGTTGACTATAGACTAAGCTTCTATTAAACTAAGGCCATCTACATATTAATATATGAATAACTTAGCTGTGATTAATACACACTTCATAGTTTATGTTTTCACTTTATTCTGCAAACTGTGTCGACGTCACTCTAGTAATGACACGTAAAATAAATTAAGTTGTACGTCAGATTTTAGCCTCAACGACAAGCCAACACAAGTTACTCGGGTTTCTACTTGGAAAATGTCAAACAATCCATTAATTCCCATCAAGGAAATACCATACATGTATGCTATAAGAGCACACTATAAGTCTAAGAGAGCCGTGAAATAAGATCAAGGATTATATTAGCAAGAGTAATCAGTAGAACAAACCCTCTTGAAATTGTAACGAACGCTGACGGCTTGTTAAGTTCCCTAAATCCAAGACTGTCAGTGTGGACTCCGTAGCATTTGTCATTATTGTCATCATTAATATTGCAGCTTATTTGTTAGACGCATGTTAGGGACTTATTTATGAAAGCGCCTTATATTAAAAGCTTATACAAGCCGCTAATTATTGCTGTTCTTCAAAATTCCCCTCGAAAAGGATTTCTTACTAAATTCACTTCTCATAGTATCTATTGCTTCTTGTTTCTCCGTTCCAACAAAAACTCATGCAAAGAGATTGTAGAGAAGAACATGGACTTACACTACTTATATATATGCTTATAGGTTAGATTTGGTATGTAACCACAATAATAACATGTATGGCTAAATATTCTGTATATATATACAACGACGACAACTCAAATTCTTTAATAATACTACCTAAATGTTTGTTATGCTTCAGTCGGTGCTACTAGAAAGGATAAGATCTTCAGCAGCTACAGACTCAATTCAATCCGTACCGTTCGTCCTGTGTGGCGGCCCTGTCGGTTTGGGAAGTTTCCCCCCTCCACCAAGTGTTCTCTTGGCACCCGCTAAACCCTACAGAGGATCACCAATCGGCACTATCTACGATCTTCGTATTTACGCTTGTAAGTTGAATCTTTTGCTATTAACCTTAAGCTACTGTCTGGTTTGGTAATTAAGCAGTTACCATCTCAATAAATTTATTTAATTTTGTAGAATATTGATTTTTGCTCGCGTATCCACGTATTCAAAACATTCATAATCCCTATTCGCATTTTTATTCTGTCATTCACACCATATATAAGTTTCATTATTGCGCAGTAGTAATAGAACTACCTATATAAATGTTCTTGATCCTGTCAAACCAACAAGGACGATGTCCTGAGATGAGCCTGTTTCAGTGAAAGACACACGTAAAGTCAAGAAAGCACTAGCTGTTACGTGAACCGAACCTGCGTTTTTATGACTCTAAGCGGAGGCCGTAAGGTATTTCGGTGAGGTTTATAGTAATGCTATTACTACTAGCCTTACGCCAATGGTAATATATTTGAACACTGCGTGTGGAAAGCGGCATCATTTTATTTAACTGAATTCTATAAAACTTTCACTGTAAAACAATCGTTCAGTTAATTTTCAAGCCGGACTCTGTAAAAGTTATGAAGGCACAAGACTGAAAGACTGCACACGACTGTCTGTTTCCTAAATATTCTCCGTCTTTTCCGTACAATAAATAACTTATAGAATAGATTTTCTTGTAGTGGTATAATTTAAACGCTTGTTCTCCTTTCGAGACTTTATAGTATCACTAAACAACTTTAACTCTTTTGAAGTAGTACCTGAGTACCTAGTAGTAGAGTACTAGTGCGGGCTTTAACTATCTGCAGGTTTAACTTTCCATAGTACATGTTTAGTATATAAGGCTGGCATTAACCATCCCGTATGGCATCTTCAGTTAGCAGGGTTTAACAATCCCGTGTGACATCTTCGGTAGCACGGGGTTTAACCATCTCATGTATTATAGTATCTCAGTGTAGCACACTGGGTTTGTGTGGTAATGGGATTCTAGAGGGGAGGAAAAGCAGTATAAGTAGGTAGGAAATCGATGACAAGAGAAAGCTAAGATACGGAGGGTAGGAGCGCGGGAGAGAGGATTGTAAAATCTTATAAAACATTTTGGCTTCGAGATACTTTAATAGTCATTTGCCTTTGCTTTTCAGCAAGATACGGTTGCTGTGAGAGAGACAGTATTATACGATAGAACTTCATCTTTTTGCATAGTGTAGCACATTTATACTATACACAACTATATGATCCTACTACATTATTTCTAAACACATATGTTTTCCACCGGACTATACATAATCTTCCTGTCCTCAACTTTCTGTATATGTATATTCAAGATTCATGTTATAGACACAATTTCTAAGCGTCAACTTAATGCATGGAAGTGGTACTTCTGAATCCACCGCCTTATTCATCTCCCATACATATATACATACATGTATGACTGCTTGTACAAGAGATTACGTGTGTAGGCATTTGGAATTAGGAGGAATTCAGAGTGTGAGACTTTATCTCTTTGCAACTTTTGAATAATCGAGCTCCTTGCTTTGTTTTCATCTATGGATTCTATTAGGCAAATTTTAAATAACCTTTTGCCATATACAGTCTCTAGCATCTTCATCATTCTGTAGAGCAGCGGATTTTTAGCGTTTTATTTCCATCTTTTCAGATGTAATTATTAAAAGAAAGCAGGCGGTGCGACAACAGATTGCTTCGTCGGAAACATGTGTGAGTTTTCCCGTGCATGGTGCTTGGTCTACACAAACGTGAACTTTCGGTATACCTAGTGCTATAGTTCTAGAAAGACCATTCCAATAGCGAAACAGCTGGTGGTTTGCTTAAAAATTCTAAGAATGTTGCATTTCTTATTCAAATGAAGTCTGCAGGACTGTTTTTGTGCGGACAGAATGAGTTCATTTGTTGTTGTCGCCGTCGTTGTAAGTATACAGCTTTTTATCTTCAAAATAATAAGAGTTAATTTCGTACGCAGACTATAAAACTTGAATTATTACATAGTCAGCAAGCTGTTGAAAGACCTAGAGATTAAAGAACAAAGTATTTATGACGGGAATAGAAGAATAATCACCATTGAGGACACTTGCATTTACTGAAAGCACTTATGGCTGTTGTGTATATGTGTGCGAGCATGCGAGAGATGAAAAATAAGTTGAACCTCCTATAAATGCTAGATTAAAAGAGTGATGAAGACGTAAAACATGTTCTTTGATACTAATAGCAAGAAAAATTGGACGATTAGTAACATTTCCTCTAAGTGCAATTACGGTCATGTAATTGTGCCCATCATTACCTTCTAATAACAGCAGTGTGTATGCTAGTCCATTACAGATGGAAATGCAGTCTTGAATTGCTAATGGCTCTTATATACTTCTTGCCGCGTGTGTAATCTTCTTTGCAGCACAAAAATGTGCTTCGTATATAAACCATGCTGTTATACAGGCATGTTACTATGCAGAATTCCTTATTAATACTGTGATAATCTGTAAGCTAAACACCAAGATTCAAAGTACTTTTGTCTTTATTAAGTATATACACCAACAAACTATTCACATGCAATCATACGAGATTTATTGAAAACAAAAAATCAGGGTGTCTTTATAGCATGCAAAATGCTGCATTATACTGTTTGCCTTCTAAGTTCTTTGGTGGCTGCATATATAAGAACTTGATTACTGCTTTATGTGAACGAAATTAAGTGCGGCTGAACGCAATGCTGAAAGTATGTTCATATTATGTGAAACTCATATTTTGTACAATCAGAGTTCATGGTTGATAGAATGATTTAAATTCGTAAGGAAATTATGCAAATTGAGTTTATAACATTCATGTGTAGTATTGTAAATATACGAAGACTATAGGAGAAAAACATTTAACGACACTTGTTTGTTTTTGTGTACTGCCTGCAGCTGAACGTCCTGAGGAGAGACCACCGCGACGGAACTTGATTCGTTTGGCTCTTCGGGCAGTTCAAATGCCTTGTACCCACGTCCCTTTTGACCTAAAAGGTTCATTGGAAGCTAGGCCGACGATTCTAAGTCGAGGAAAAATACGCTTCCATTGTGAACTCAATAAAAATGCCGTCCGTTATGGTGAGCCATTGGAAGTGAAGATTGTGGTCCAAAATAATAGTCGCAGCTCCATTCGGAAAGTAGTTGTAAGTAATACTTTTCTCAATCTTCTATTAGTATAAATTTTAAGAAACTAAAACTTTTATCCATTTGTCCATATAAGATTAAGTTATTTTGTAGAACATTCCTGTGTAAAAATACATGATCGGAGCTTCCGAGAAACGAAGCTATAGCAGGAGAATAGAATAGTAACAACTTTCCTGTTTACTTCTTCTGTCTCTTGTCCATGCAGTTCTATAAATTTGTAGAAAAGAGTGAGAAAATCTCTAGAGGTTCCCACCCCCAAAGGGGAGTCGTCGACTAATACGAGTCTCACTTTATTAGACCATTTCTCACGGCTCTCTTCCTTGAACTAATCTCATCATGTCGAGTAACAAAAGTTTATCTCCAGCCTTTAATCTCTCTAGCTGATTCCTTCTTCTTCCCTTCCTCTCTTTTTCCTGTTCCACTGTTAACTGAGGAAGTCTCCATTACTTGCTCATCTTGTATTTTTTGTCCTTGTTTTTTTCTTTTGGGGGTCCCGTTACCGTCGGGGATCGGATTCATTCCGTCTTGCATATATCTAGGTCTCACTCATTCAGCAAGTGGACGTGTGTATGTTCACCTCGGGGAAGTTCAAGAATACAGTAGGATGTGCTGATGACACGGTTCTTATTGTTCCCGGTGCATCACTGCAAAAACGCTACACGTTGACTCCAATAAGGGGACCAGCCAGACAGTGGCTCGCCTTAGAGGAAGCATTCGGTCGTGATCCAGTCTTAGCTCCATCCACTATCCTAGACAATCTACTCGGTCCTGAAGCTGTCATTCCATCACCTCAGACAGGCAAAACACGAAATGTCTTTGCCATCATCGTTTCCTACTATGTGAAGGTTTGTTTACGGTTTTTTGCTTTCCCCATTCTTTTCCTATTACTTTAGTACTGGATATATACACCTGAGCAACATGTATGTACTTAAGCTCTTTCCAAATTTAAGTATTATACAATAGTAACGCGGTGTACGCACCGAAAAAGTACAAAAACTCACATCTACTTTATATTCCCCGTTGCCTTGGCTCCTGCATTCTAAATATTTTATGGACTACTGTACCTACGTGAGGAGAATATTTTTTAGATCTGTCAGCACACTCGTGAGTTTTTAAGGATTCCCTCATATAATTGAAAAAGTAAAGAGAAGTGTACCGTAGAGGATTTTGCCGTGTCTGCTGAAAGATTCAATCTAGAAAGACGAGTGCATCAGGAAATTTATAATATACATATTTCCGAGTCAGAGGGTATTTTCTGTACAAACCGAGAGAAAAACATTGAGGGATCATAAATGTAGATACCTGTTTAGAGCGATGTATGTACCTTTTGAAGGCCAGGTTCTATTTAATTATTATATCTGCTTCCTCGCCTCCGAGTTTTACTAGGCCAGTAGATTTTACATGTACGCACTTTCATCTTTCCCGGAGTTCATGGTGCTGCGTAACCTTTGCATTTGCTTTAATGTTTTTCATATGTGCGAGATTGAAATGACCAAGAACGCCATGACGCGATTTGGTTTTGCTTCTATTCTCAGGTGGCAGCATGACAGCATATTATGTTGTTCGGACGGCAAAGCATGGTAATTAAACTTACTGAAGAATTTTCAGCTAAACAACAATTATTTTAATCATCAATAAATTAGGTAGAGTTCGATATACATATTAAACATATGTATGTACATATTAAAAATCATTGAAAAGAGTCTTTACTAAAGACAGATGTTATTAACTAGTGTAAGCGTTGATAATTGCTAATTTTTAATCTTTATACAACCCATTCCATTAAAGTAATGAAACAAGAACATAGTTATCCGAATTTCGTGAACTTGACAAGCGCTTTCCCTCAGTCTCAGCAGTGCCAATCTTGGTTGAAAGCAATTCACGCCTGTTGTTTTTTTAAAACGGTGCTTGTGTGACGTCAAATAGGATCCTGGAATTGCTCCATTTTCAGGTAGATACTCCTATGAATACAACTGACATGAGTCTGCTATAAATATAGTATGCATTATCGCTTGCCTGGAGAGCTGTTCATTCAACCACAAAAGAAATTAAAAATGGATGAGGAGCTGGTGAGCAAATAACGAGACTCATATGGGCTTTACATGGCAAAAACAATTGCTCGTATACATTTTCAAACTTATAGTGTTAGGCTATTTTGTGGAAGAGTATTGAATTATTAGTACTACTAAACGTGACGTGACTGTTCACAGTAACAATTTCCTTACGTATCGAGATGGAAGAGATGTATTAGGGCTGTTGAACTATACTAATGTACCACACGCGCCATGTATCGGCAAATTGCCCTGATTTTTTGATTTTCTGCACTCGTTGTTCTTAACGATAGGTTTCATGATAGTTATGCAGTGATAAATCAAGACTTTTCTTATAGACTTGCTTCACTATACAATTGTGAACCGAAAGCAGTTTCAATATAGTAGAATTATGTTAAACATAATACTAAAGGAGTTATTGATTGGGTTAGCCGTATGGTTAAACATCTGAATAAATAACGAATATTTCATGAGTTTTGAATTTTAACACAGGTGGATTAGTATCAAAAGAATGTTGTACTTCGTATGTAGGTAGCATTCCTTAAGACCCTTGAACAGGTTATAGGCAATCGTCATGATACCAACTATAACACTTACGATTAGCTGGCCACAGTCATTCAATAAAGAAATTCTAGACCTTAAAAAAACTACATCCGTCCTGCAGAGATTTGACTTCATAAATTGCTGACGTCAGTCTAAAAAAGGTCCTGGATTATTGTGAATGCGTCAAAGGAAATCTGCTTTGCGCAACACCTTTTCATGCCCATAAACTATGGTATGGCAGTCGTAATGTGTAGTAAACGTGGAAAACACTGAGAAAAATGTCATAACAAAAGATTGAAGCCAAAACTGGATTACCAAAATCACGCTTCACGTATCATAACTTTATTGTAGAGTTACCTCTCAGACTTATCCCGAAGCGTTAAAACTACAAGATTGACACTATATATACCTTTGTAATACAGGAAGTGCAAACTAGAGTTTCACATATGACTACCAGCTTTTCCCAGGAGGTTTTATGAATGTGTGCTGAAATGACGGCTATGTCTGAAGTTTTAAGTGTCGTATAAATAAAAATGCCTGAAGCATTTACCCGCCCGGAAATAGGGAAGGTTTTGCTTGTTAAACTTCGATTTTTCACTGTAGGAAAGAAGTTATTAATAAATCAAATTTTTTACTTGTATATAAAGGCCAAACTGGTGCTGGGGGGTTTGTCCTTGGGTCAATGTGTAAAAGTGCCATTCGTTCTACTTCCTCCGGAAAATGCCGAACCAGATCCATATCCACAAACTGCAGGGGAAGTATCAACTACCGGAGCTT
The DNA here is from genome assembly GCA_034696945.1 of Lipothrix lubbocki. Lineage (NCBI taxonomy): Eukaryota > Metazoa > Arthropoda > Collembola > Symphypleona > Sminthuridae > Lipothrix > Lipothrix lubbocki. The sequence continues at coordinate 58,603 of JAQGAK010000139.1, forward strand.
TAGAAGACTGTTCAAATGCTGCCAGTGGTAGTGTGAATCCTACAGATTCGTCTGCTCCAGTTGGAGCATCAAAAGCTCCTGTGGAAGCAGCCGTCACAGCCACAATAACTGTAACGGCAAGTGCGGAAACAATCATAGCTGAAAAAGAAAAGTCAGTTGGGACGGATGCTGGAGGAACAACTACATCTGGAAATCAGGCTCATGGGTCCATGACTAGGAGATCACAAGGCACAATTATTCCTCACCTTTCAAATCTAACAGCGTCGTCGACGGCATCCTCTTCCGAAACACTCGTAGATCCAGTTTCAACAAAGATGTCATTGGCAACAATTTCGTCGGATGTCCATCGTAAAAGCACCTCGTAGTCGTAGATGTATACATGTAAGTTGTGACAGGAGGCAATCAAGATATCCAGTACTCGTCGTCGTTGATCTAATGTGACAAGATTACATGGATTTATATCCTTCATATAAATATATATTAAACCTACCCCTCGGTGTCGTATTCTTACACCCATAGCCCTAAGACACATATATCAACGTGGATATTGCACACAGAGGGTACCATTTCGTATTAACTAACGTGTTACATACATAAACTTATAATGCAGATACGCTTATAGAATATTATTTTATCCTTGGTCTATTATGCATAGGTACAAGTATATTAAGATATAGATAAGCATATAGGGTACAACACATACGGTGGGAATAAGTAAGGAAAGCGTTTATGTGACGAACTGATGGAATTTATTACCATCATGGGACTAGCGACCAGTTGATCTCCATTGGAATCCCCAAACGAGCTGTAGAACAGTTTCAGAATCGAGCTCCATACCAAATCTATGTCTATATAGTATGTAAGGTAATATAAAGAACACAAGGCTTCTGCAAAACTGCATCAGTACCTCACATCCATTCACATATTGCATTATATTATTAAAGTCTGATGCTTGGGAATCCTTCGGAGAGTGAGCATCAGGTGCGTCACATTCAGAGTTGAAATGGGCAAAAAATCGACCACATCATCAACTTAAACAGTGCCCCATGCCGCTGTCCTCACATGCAATCACTTATTTACGTTCATTTTGAATACTCCAGTTTATTTGAAGAAATTGCGATTTCACTAAAGATTCATGTGTTAGATATCGTACTACTGTAATATTAAATTGGCTTGTCTACTGATCTACGGATATAATGAAGAAGATAGCAGTAGAGGGTCTACACCATTCGATTCAGGAAACAAACGATGAGTTCATTGAGATCAGGAAAGACGAGTTACATTTTTTTAAAAATTTAATTCTTTAAACTCTGTCATGTTTTTATTTAAATACTGAGGCTTCACGGTATATTACAGATGGACTTGTGTATCTACCTACATCAATAATCATATAAGTATTAGCGTACAAGAAGTTGGTTCGTAGTATGCTGAAATCTAATCATTTTTTACTTAATTAATTATCTGATTCGGTGGATAAAAATTCTAAACTGTTTCAGATATTAGGTCTATAATAATTATAAGTGTGTAATTGTAGCATTTGTTATTCTGTCTTGAGGCATCCTGAGAAACTAATTTTATTACTGTTATATAGAGTGGTTTTACACCAAAACTTACCTGAGTAGTGTTGTGGTATTAATAAGTGTCACCTTTATGTAAGTTAAGTAGTTCGTGGACAACAGATTATGGTGTTAATATCATTCAAAGAGCTCTGCATACATAATAGTTCTTTATAAAGAAATCAAAGAGACAACACGAGTAATACAGATGGTTTTTTACATATGAAATATTAATAATGAGAGTTTATAGATCAGAGGTTTATCTCGTGATTAATCACTCAGTGAAACCCATTACGCTTACAAACCACGTGCTTCAAAAAATCAGATTCTTTGGAAATGTTATAATTGAGGATCCTATAAAGACCAGAATATAAGTAAAACCAACAACTTATAAGTTCCAATTTACTCTATATATTCAAGCCGGATCAACTTAAAGTCGAGTTGATTGTTATGCAGCAGAAATTCAAATTAAAAGAATTGTTCAGAATTTTTGAAGAATTTGCAACTTCAAATTTTTCGACGTATCCTACAATCTATTACTACATATAGGTACTTATACTTACAAGGTAAGTACGTAGAATACGTAGGGACGTTAAAAATAATAATAATTAATCATAGTTATACATATAATAACAGAAATACTGCCGAAGTCATATTACTAATTTAGATTCTGTGTGTCTATTTGTGCTAAACATACTATTTAACTGTTAGTTTGTAGAATTGGTATTGATGATGTGCTTCACGAGTGAAACAATAGAATTCTGTGGTATAGTGTCATGCTGTAAGTTTTCTAAAATGATCAATGTGGATTTATGCGCGTGGGCGAACTTTCTCCACATTATTGTATGTGACGAATTCAACCCCGGCCGAGTCGTTTGGCTTGCGATCTCGTACAAACAAAGTATAATAATTATTCGACAGTCTTCTATTAATTTCATTACCAAATGTAGGATGTTCACCAAGAAATCTACATTCTACAAGCAAAGCAAGTAAGTATGGCATATTTGTGAATCGACTCGTATTACAGAGGCATTGAGTTTCATCCGCAGGTTTGGGGAATAACGTCCTCTGGCAAAAGTACTTCTCATGGGCGATAGAATTACCTAATTCGTTTACCACTATTTCACGTGACTACTGTTTGGGTACTAAAAGCCAGACCAAAGATTCAAGTCATATAGGAGTTTGCTTATGGAAACTATACAAGCTGTCATACTTACATACAGATACCAGAAAAGTATTCTGCCAAAATGTGTAGTCTATTATTATTATTTATAAACAAAAGGGAGGAAAACAAACGACAGTCCATATTACATAGAAGTCAAACTGTCAGAATAATTAGAAGTATTTATTTTTGAAGAAACATCACAAACGCAGGAGGTCGAGTCAATGAATAATGAGAATTATTCATATCATCATTGATTTTTTGTTTACGACGGAGAATACGATGTTAGAACCGCGTGCATATGTAGAATGCATGACACTCGTTTATAGCAGTTAACTATACTTATAAATGTATGATTTTACCTTCAGTATGTGTGTATGGTTTTACATACGGACACGTGTAGTTCTAACTATTGCATAGTTTCCCCATGCATGCATGGTAAATACATATACCGCAGATACCACACAAGTATGCTCTCAATATTAAAGTTCCGCGATATGATCTTTTTGATGTGGCTGAATTGTATATTACTTTACTTAAATAATAATGTTTGAGAGTGTTAGAAGTCGTCGAATATTGCATTGAATCTGAAAGTTGCGAGCATCTAATATTATTGAAGCTCTAAGAAACGACACATTTGTATTAATTATACTTATTCATACCGTTATAACAACGCATTTGTGTCATTACTGAGCTATCCTAATGGCGCATTATATCATTGCTTGGTTACACAGCTGGTCAAGAGTTCCAAAAATAATTGCTTTATAATTTACTGTACATGTTTACATGATAACTAGTCTGAAATATTTCGACTCTACCTGCACAATTATATGCGTTGCTTATTGTTTGTGGAAAGTGAACTAATGATTATATAGTGTTTCTCCGCATTAAAAATACTTGTTAATCGATAGTCTGTATTATAGGCTATCATTACAAAAGTAGGTATAAGGTGAATTTGCTATAAAATGATTGACAGTGTATAATATTCCGTTACCGTTGTGGATAACATTGTGTGATTTTGAATTTGATGTGACAAAACCAAAGTATAGTCTTAAGAATCATTAAATAAATGTAAGAAATAAATACAAAAATATGAATAGAAGTTATAAATTGGAATATCTTAAAATACAGTGTTTGAAAAGGATCTAAGGGTAAATAATTAATTAATTGATTTCTGGTGTGAAGTTGTAATAAAACAAACCAGACATCTATTTAATCTTTACATCGTATGTACATATATATCTATTGTTGTTGTTGCAGTGACTAGCTGATGAACGGATGATTCAACATTATTAAATGCTTATCACTTATTTATAGGTATGTATTTTAAGTAATTACTTAAAACTACATAATCAACTTAGACAATTACTTACATGAATATCTATCTTTATGTATTAATTATTAAAACTCAATTTCAGTATGTAATTATTCATAAATATATGTTATATATATGCTGTTCAAAGTTTGAACATGTTGTATACAAAAAGTTTCACAGTAAATAAAACATGAGATGATAAATGAAGAAGAGACGAGAAACTGTATATTATGTTGCACTAGCATGAACAATACGGAACGGAATTGCATACTTTGGAGAGATGGATCCCTCGGTGGGGCGGACATCTAATATTATATTGTTTCGAATTAGTTGTTCACTCACAGCATTTTAGTTTAGTAGTTGTAGTATCTGTAGTCAGCGTTGTAAACAGTTGCATCATAGCACACTACAGTTTGAAAAGCGACTGCATGTTTATTGAACTCGGAGTCCTGCTATTTCATTTTAATTTCCTGTTGCGAACATTTGATTATGAATGACGTCCTTCATGGATTACAACTTCAGTTCGACTACACGAAAAGACGAGAGCATGGTGTATAAGGATTAGTCAAAGTTGTGCTGGTGGAAATATAGTCATGGCAAACGAGCGTCAGACTTGGAAAATGTTGCAATATTTCAGTCTGCAATAAGTAATGTGTCAATTTCTTCACAGCTAATCAGCGTTCTGGAGCTTAGTCGTTCGGACTGCTCTGTTGATCAATGCTATCCTTGGAAATCACCCACGACTCGGATTGAAACAAGGATTTAATAAACTGCATTTCATACATGATGTTGGTTTGCTGAACTCATATAAAGCCAGCCTTGATATACTTATATATGGGTGAGCTTTATTTCAAGAATCATCATAACGGAAGCCTTTTGAAGAAGAAGCTTTCTCATACCCGTCCTCCCCACGCAGTGATTGCAATACAAACAGCATTTTTTTTACAATGCATAGTAATTGTTCCCTGAGTGTATAAAAATAATAAGATGTCTATACTATATAGCACCAAATTTCCTACGAAATACAAGGAAAGCGATATAAATCAAGCTATTTATCAAAAATGTTTCATCACAACGTGTAGTCAATATATGCTGCACTTTAAGCCCGGAGTCAAGTATTTGCATGCAAATTCAGCATTTTCAACCGGGTTTCTTTTTATGGACTACGTGGGAAGCGTGCAATAATGGAACCAAAAAAGAATATTAAGGCCTCTCGGAAGACGAACGTCACATCATATTAGAGATTCAAGGAGAATATATTGAAGCAGCGTAGTGACAGTTTGTGCCTACTTGATTTTTATTACTCTCAAAATATGAGGACTATTGATTCCAGAGTAACCTACAAACTCGGGTACCTATACATTAGTATCTGTCTCCAATGTCCTACTATAAGGTTTAATATGAAAGTTTTAGCGTGAGCATTTGCCTTGTGTACATAAAGTAATTTGACTTGCTTACGTTTGCCATAAGGAATTCGCAGATGTATCGATACACTACGCCTGTATTTGTACAGCGAGTTTATACAGGGAAACTAAATCGACCAAATTGATTTCTGAAAGAAAAAAATGCTCGAGCAGGAGAAACGAGGGAAGATCCTACTAGGACTTTTTAGCTGACATGTTTATCGACTCCATTGACATCTTCGTGCAGACGGTGAGACGGACTGAAAGCGGGATTCCAATCAAGTAGTGAACATGCAATCCTTTTGAAGAGGCAACTCCAATGAAATGGCAAGCTCAAAGGTACAGATTCTATTCCTTTCAATGGTGTATAGATACTCTGGCTCCGACGAATACATGTGTGTACAATGGTAATCAAGCTGTGCTTAGAAGCAGGTGACTACCATGCTAACTTCCCTTTTGTACACAGTCAGAGTCAAGTATAGCATTCAGAGATTCAGTCATATTTCAGATTAAAATATCTCTTCCAGCAGCCGTTTGTAAGTGTACACTGCCTGAGCTTTTACATTGCGCTAGATTACTCATTTTTGAAAATAGTTAATTAAAACTGACAGCTTATCATTTAAAATTGAAACAATGTTTTCAAGAATCGCACTCTTAGTAAAGCTTTTAATTTTTGAAAATAATTTTTTCAGTAGAAGAGATTCACAATGGAAAATAATTTAAAACAGACAAAGATTGGACAAATCACATTTCGTATTATTGAATATTTCGTAGTACCTTTTCACTCAAGCTCCAAGTAAATTTTGCTACCTATAAAAGTTGCTTGAAGGTTGTGGGAAGAGGTATCATTACACACTAAAATGGCAAACTACGACCCGACGCTCCATACGAATACCTGAGTATGAATGACATATGGAACCTGACATCATTTAAGTCTACGGAACGAAAATCTTTATACTTATCTGTTATTACTATCCTAACGGAGCTGGAGCGACAAAGTTAATCTACCTTCAAAAAATCTATAGGCAGTTTTATCAAAAGGCAGTTTCTATGACATGAAAAGATTCATACTATAATCTCATCTCTCACTAAAGTATTTTCTCCCATGACACATGTTATAGCTCTACTATTCAATGCATTCAAGCCAGGTTTTTGCATTTCTATTCCGTTTGCTGTATAATGCGTGCTTTATGCGAAATCAGCTTCAATACTCTTATACATAACGTGGTTGAATCTTTTAGAATATGTATTGGATCCGAAAGATTTAAAAAAAATGTTTGATTCTTGATGTGTAATATGTAGCTATGAATCTCGAGGTATGAAATGTGCTTCATTCTTGGAATGTAATATATGCTTGCTTCTTGAGGTGTCCAATACGTGTTTGATTCCTGAGTTATAGACACTGCCGGCCTGACCATCTCTTTCACGAGAGCAAAGAATACTAATTCCAAGTTGGTGCTTTTGACATCCGCGGCAGCTCATTGTTGTACGTGTAAATATGTTTGGCTTCGTTGTTGAAAAGGGGCATTTGCGACGGAGTTTTAGTGAACTGGTATAGAAATTTGCCGTCTTACCAGCAGATAAACTTGAGTTTCAAATTGCTACAGCTGTTTAGCCATTTAATCAACCCGTTGAGCTTGTATTCATATTACACCTGAAGGATGAAAAAGTAACATTACATTTTCTGTGGCTGCAACCAGAGTGTGAATGTGAGCAAACGAAATGGAAAAATATGGAAATGCTTTGTAAATATATTAGAAAAATCCAATAAATATGGATGTGTGCTAGCGTGCTGTATTGTTGTTTCTTCGTAGCAGATCAGGTATCCGATGGAGATTTTTTCTTTTAAAAATGAAACCCACCGATGGTTTATACACCTGATGCACAAAACACCTATGTACTTTATATACAGGTAGTATGGTGGCATGCATGGTTTGAAGCAAGTACATGATGCTGTCTGATATCAACCTGACAAGTTTCGTTTAAAGATTTAATTTGTGAATGTATGATATGGTTTTGTATGTGCAGTGAACGAATAGTAGTATTTGTTATTGCCAAAGCCTGACGCAACAACCTGACGTTCGTGGGTATACAAATGTATGTATGCTCAAGTTTGATCTAACTCTGGCAGGTTCAAGTATAAAGTGGAGAAAAGAGTCAATAAATTGGAAGCTAGGATCGATGGACACAGCAGGAAATCACTTGTGAGGACGTTGAGCAGTTTGAGAATTCAATCGTTTCTTCATAAATTAACCATGGTCTCTTCATTTGGTTGCAGCCCAGAGGCTATCCAATCTTTCATCCCTTTATTTTCATGCGCCTTATTCTTTTCCTTCCTTTATATTAATTCATTTCATTTCATCATAGAATTCTACTACAAGTTCATTTTCCAAACAATTTACTAGCTCCAGTCCCTGAATTCTCCTCTTTAATGAAAGTTACTATCTTCGTAGTACATTCAGTGCTGGTTTCCCATGAATTGACGTACATGCATTTATAGAAGTTATTACGAAAACATATGTATGTATATACTTGCCACTGGCTTCACAACCTTTCTAATTAAATCTCCCCTCCCGTGTCTGCAGCATAGAATTCTATTTCTAGGCCTCTTATTGCTCCTCTTTCTGCTTGAGTATCTCTCCCCATGAACTCCCACGGCTATTATATAACTGCATAATAATATGGTACAAACTAGTGCTACATATCGGTGGTCCAACTTTCGAACGTACCACAATGGTTTTGGTGGTTTACTTTTCCCAAGTGCAAAAATTCCGTAATACGTGTTCTTCCCAAAGTGACTTGAATGAAATAGACTTCAACAGAAATGTCTACACCACGTGTAATTCTGTACTACTCTCAACTTGCAGTAAAGTCTTTAACTAAACATTTTCTTTATGCTACTACATATGCTACACGAACAAGATGAAAACGGGAAAATACGAGCTTCGTATGACAACTTATATGTTTGGCTTTGGCCTTATTAAGTGGGATAGTAAATATCACATCCAGTATTTGTCAATATTAATCATACAAGTCATCTGCAACTGACCTCCCTTCGCAAATTTTAGAGAAGGGACATCAACGAAATCTGCAATGTACTGAAATATTAATCTAGATACGAAGTATAAATATTTGATTCAAGTGTATTCAGGTGTTCCAGGATTGACAAAAAGGATTTATGACACATTAGGCACACTTCTGACTGACAAGCAGTGACAGTCAGTAGAGCTTACGTAAACATTGGATAAAGGAAGATATGGAAGAACCGTGTATCTGTCAAAACATTTAGACGCATTAGCATATAAAGCTGCCCTGCAAAATAGTTTTCGATACAAAATCGATCATACATGAACCGATTACGGACGTATCGGGGGTAGTAAAAGTTGAGTTAGTATTCGGAATTCAGGTTAGGGAGATGTGATCGTCTAGAAATGCTGGCATTGAAACTATATAGATCAAATGAATTGCAAAATATCCCGTACTTTGGAATAGTACTTGTAAGATTACACGGCCCAAAAGTATGAATATTTGTATCTATGCATATGAATATATGTAAATATGCACAAATTTAAAGTATACTTGTAATTTCTTTGGAAAGAATATCTATACGTATATGGTATATAGTTATATATTTAATATATTATGATAGTCAACTTGCTTTCTGCCTTGCATATACAGTCCAGGAGTTACTGCCAAGCTTTATTCGCTTCGAATATTAGCTCCTTTCTCCTTGTATTTCTCTTTAACTTTGGCATTTCTACCGGAGGACACAAACACGAGTCGAACATGACGCACTTTGTTTGCAAATTTGGCACAGTCTAAAATCAAGTACGGAAGTGAAAGCATGAATTGCTTTTGACTAGAGAAGAAGCATTTTGGAACAAAACGGGGAGTATATGTATATTTCTTGTAGATATTTATTCTCAGGCAAAAGGTAAGGTGAACGTCATCGACTGAATTCATACGATTCCTGGAAGCTGAAAACTGACTTTATAAGTATGTACATACCTCCAAGGTGCACTTATAACCTGACACTGCCTAGAGTAGCAGCTGGTTTGAGTGCAATAATTCGCTGTAACTGATTCCGTCTACTTGTTACATGTTGTATATTCTTCGTTTCTGAATGTTGTAAGGGGGTGGTATACACTAAAGTATTCACGTGGATGATCGTAAGAGTGGAGGAGCTTTTATATATGTACGGTTAAAATTGTTAATAGCCAAAAAAGTGGAGCTGAAAGTATAATAGAAGCTACAACAGCCAAACGAATCTTCCACTTTTACTAGTGTGTACAGGTTGTTCCAGGATTTTGCCAGTTTTCTCTTCTTCTCCTACTGCCGCCGCCTCCTAAAAGGCACCGAAAGGATCCCCAATCCCATCCAGGATAGAGAATGATCTCAATGTGAAAATGGATATTATCCTCCAGTCGGTGGTTCAGTCGTCGACAAGTATACCATGGTTAATATTGAAATTACGTCATGTAATAGTATGCTGATCGAGTCTTTTGATCCTTGAAGGTGTAGGTTGGTTGTGTGCTATACCCGTATTTTTACCTATGCCACGAGCAACATCTGATACAAGTGTAGTGGAGCAAAATTTTTCCTCCTCTCAATGCCTCTTGTCTCCTTTTTCCTTTCCTTTCCCTTGTCTGCACTCAAACTCTAGAAGCATTTTTGCTTTTTCGATATTCCAGTCTGGCTGACAGAATTGTAAAGAAGTGTTTGTGGGAGGATTATTCGTCTAAAAATGAAGTGTACGCATTGTTCGATAAAAAGATGTGTGTGTATATGTCCCAAATAGTTCTCTGGAGTCGCAGCTTATAAGCTCTACGGAATCGCTACTTACTATATAAAGAAATGTTCCTAAGAGATTCGTTCATGGAGGAGAGAATTGCTCGTTTAAAACTACAAAAGCCGCATGGGAAATATCTATTTGGAATAACTATTTTAGACGGAAAGTTTCTCTGCTCTTTTACTAAGCATATGAAGCTCTTTTGACGTCGTCACCGATCAAAAAATCACTATTTTACTTTGCATCTTCATATGAATGTTTCCCTCTCCGCTTGCTGCAAGTGATATGTAAATACCTTTTTTGGCTTCAGGAGGAAATCACTACGTTGTTCGTTTGTATACGAAATTCAAGCGTTTCATGAAACATTGAGAGTAATCATAGCTTTTGACTACATTATTTGTGATGAAAATGACTATGCTTTGTTTTATATTTTCACTCTCTCATTTCTCACTGTAATCATACATTCGCCTTTGTGTTTAAGTATCTGTATGCGCTCATTGCCTTTGTGTTTAACTATCTACATTTATATAAAATTTGCCTTTTTTATACAAGCATAGCTTATACATGTTACAAGTTACAATAAATGTTATTATACGTCGAATTACGTTCTTTGCTTTTCACGCAGAATCCAGACCTGCAACGACTGGTGAAAATTAAACTGAGTTGATGGTGCTTACACTATATACATCGAGTCCGCAACTGCGAGGCCGGTTTGATTATGATGAACTGGAGAGTCGATCTGTTATGCATAATTGTGTTAAGCAACTACATTTCGAGTGGCAAATCAGCCATTGTTTCATGATTCTATACTTTGACATAGTTATTCTTGTATGCGTTTCCCGCAACAGATATACTTACGTAGGTATGTATATAACCATAACCGTTTGATGTTAACTTGACAAGTTTGAAGGCGTATGTATGTATTTCAAGATATTTGTACCATGTTTGTCCTATGTAACTTTTAGACATTAGAAACTCGCTTTTCTATTTCCGCCGTATAAAACAAGCCTTAGCCCCGTTTTGTAATTCCCTAATGCTGCTTTAAAATTTTGAGCATTATTTAAGTAGGTTTCAGATTTATTCCTCATTTTTTTATTACAAATTTTTACTATTTTTATAATTTAAATAGAACCACATATTTAAAAACAGCCGTATGATTTAACAGTAATTTATACTTCAAGAAAAGCATGTCACGTTGGGCTAAATAGAGGTTATTTCATTAAAGGGGCTCAAACAGCATTGCAGCACTGGCCGTGTCGTGCATCTGTAAAACTCAAAGGCATGAAGAAACTAAATCATGGATTATTCAAATGAGCTTTTGGCTCTAGTCGTATTACGTAGATTCCATTCTAGGGACTCGATGGTAAAGTAGGGACGATTTGCGAAAGGGATTTCCTACGAAAAGTCAGTAGACTTGGGTTGGCTTAAGTCCGTTTAATAATGTTATCGAGCACGCTTTGGTAGTTCATGTTCATTCTACTTTCTTCAAGACTCAATCCCAATGAAGACCAGTATCTGTCCTTACTGGCAAACACTTTGTATACATACGCTTTTAGAAGTTATTTGTGTATTAACAACGTACCGGTATTACAAATAGTTTAGAAATTGTTATATATAATTACTTTATTTTAAATTATAATATTATGATTATTGTAATATTGTAGATGCTTTTCGTCATAGAATTGGCTCAATAACATTAATTGTTTTATTATTTGTTTTGCTGGCTTGTTCAGGAATTTGTCATAGCTTATTGTATGAAAACAACTATATGGTAATAAATTGTAGGTCTACAGATGTACAAAAAAGCATCCGACCTTAGAGTACCATTTCGTTAGCATCCGAGTGTCGTTGCTTGGTAAGAGGATCCGAAAGGTGTGATGTTGTTTTCCAATGCCTACAGTTGTTTGTTACTTGACCTTTTCACATTTCCTGAGGATCTCGTAAATCCTCGTTGATGTCACATTGAAGGTGGGACAATGATCATCATTATACATCATATTACATGGCTCGTTTAATGTAAAATAGGTGCTTGATGGGTTTTTATCCAATCTTCCTCTCTCCTCTTGGGTACTCCACAAGACGAGAATATACATATTGTTTATTATATTAACAGCATAGCTTCGCTTTCCATATCTTCACCCGTCCTTTTGAACAGTTTCTAACAAATCGCCTAACAGCATGCAAGCCAAGATGTGGTGTTCTGTATAAAATATTCTGGGCAGCCTATAACTTTGAAAGGCGTTAAGTGAGAACAATATCCTTCCTGCATTTCACACTATATAACTTGATAAGGTGTTTTATTAACAATGCTGTAATCCTTATGCACTAACTGCTTTATGGAATAAATTGTGATGAACTGCTTTTGGTCCTCATATTATTTTATACATTAATAGTGAAGCAACTTAACCACACAAATGCATACACCTACACATTGCACCTATACAGACCTATAGGTGCAAAGTAGAGACTTCAAGGCAAGTACGGTTGGATGTTCATTTGTTTTTTTTTCAATCATTTATTCATAAATAAAGTAATTTCAAGTAAAAAATAAGATATAAAAACTCAACCAACAGAATTTGAACATAATTACTACTTTGTACAGTGCTATAAGGATGCTTATCCGTCTATTTCTAGCGTCATTTTACATTCATCTATTCTATATTCTATCGTCATTTATTGTACGTAAGACAATATACTTACAGAGAAATATATCTGCAAGTTTACATGGAAAACTTTTATAACAAATTTAGCCACGCATAATTATGTACATACATAGATTCAATGATTAAAAACTTATTACGATTAGCTATATGCAGGTGATTACAAAAAGCTCCACACGCACCAGATCAGCAGCCATTAGAAATCATTAACAAATACTTTTAAATGAGACTGTAATAAAAGTAATAGTTTTATTTGTGTAAACTTGGTTTATGGAAGCTTCAGAACACGCGTACATATAAAACCATGGAATCGCATAAGGAATTGTGGTTTGTACCCCTATCGAGGAGCTGCCATTACATGACACTTATTCATAAGTATGCACAGATGAACATTAAATTCGTCTCCAACTGGCTAGCGCGAGGAGTAAGGAGCCAAAGGCACAATCAAAGTTACAATAATGATTTAATAGGATAAAAAATACATACGCTATCAGAACGCATTGCCCTCCCACACGAGAAATCCGAGGTCAACATCAATTTTTATTCTCCTCAATGAACGTCTGATGAATGCTAATCAGTCGTGTGGATTCATAGGTATATAGGAATACCTATATAGGGAATAAGATCGTTGTAAGGCACACATACCATGTACCTGCGAGTGTGCAGTTGATGGTACTATTACCATCATCATCATCAGCAGCATCGTCATCATCAGTGAAGTATACAGGATGGAAGTCATGCCCCCGTCTTTTACGCATGATACCCCCAACTTGTCTCAAATATACCTTACACTTCACACCAGTTGAAGAACTTGCAATTTTCCAATTGCTTACTTATTTATCATAATGGTGTTTACTGCTTCTGACCCATCGATTTCCAACGCTAAAAAAATATTTTTCCACACTCGGAGCTACAAAAATGCATAGAATTCCCTGCTGGTACTATATATTTATGTTATCATTTCTACTTTTTGCATTTTAACTCCAGAAGGAAGTGTTTAAAAAATAATAGCACAGATAAAATTTATAGTTCATATCGTTTACTAAATAGTACTACAATTCTCAAGTATATACCTACATTATTATACGTCAGATGCACATGAGCATTCTCTAATTTGTAATCAACTGTTCTGCCACTAGCCCTAAATTCTAACTGCATATCAAGTTTACGTAATTACTATCGTATCTTCCCTTATCAGCAGGGACAGCCTAACTAATAAACTGCAAAGCAGTCGACGGAACATGCATAAGCGAAATTTGTTTGAGACAGCGTCAATTTTGGTTTTCTTCACCGATCACGACCATAACTATATTGCAGAGTCTAATGTCATTAAATCATATATATTAACTCGTATATAATGTACATATTTACTCATAAACACATGTATATTAAGTTAAAGGAAGTTTAGTGAGAACGTTGTATTTAGTAGCGGATGTTATAAGGGTAGCGCTAATGTAATAATAAAGGGTGCTTCGCAGTATTTGCGCTTAATGTTACCACTTTCTCCTGAAACAAATGCTAACGTTCAGTATGTAAATACAGTGTGCATATCATGAGAATGTTAGGGTTGGTTCTATAGTTTCCTGCAAAGCTACAGTCAAAAAGTATGACGACGAAGAAAGCATATTACTATTTGGTACTACGTTTACAGCGAAGCGTGTATGCTCCTAGCACAAATGAAATTGCGGAACTGGCACATTTAGATACAATCGAATTATTGAAATTTTGATCTTGTTTGCTTGCTTTCTGAGAAAATACCGTAAAGGGAAACCGTTCGCCTTTGTGAAGTATTGTACGCCACACAATAAAAGAAGTTGTTCAAAAATTTACAACAGCTTCAAAATCTGGAAACATCATCGTTAAACGCGTGCGCAAAGACAAAGGATAAAAGAATGATAATAAAAAACACGCTTAATATCCCATAGTACAGATATGTTCAATCCAGCATTATGAACCATTTGAATTTATTTGACCAGCGGCCACAGTTGCCTTTGTACATACATCCTGGCTCTTTGATACACAAATGTAAATGGATGTTTTTTAGGTATATATGTGTACATTACAAATATCTTTACATCATTCATCCCTCTAATTACCTAATTGCTATAAGCAAACACCAATCATAGCACCGTGGCCGTTCTGATGTTCATCTTGACATTGTGTTCATCGACAATTACCCTAAAGTTTTCTCGCTTCTTATCGGCACAATTATTACTTCCCAGGTATTAACACTTGTTTATTTATTATTATATTTAAACAGTTACAAATACATGAATGATGATTGCATGGCATTGTTGACCAAAATAAAGAAACTGATTGGAATGAGAAGAGAAAGGCATTGTGTTTCAGTTTGACAGACGATGCAAAGTGGAAGAGGTTAAATCTGGCGGCAGTTCATCATTAATGCGGGGTTCATCATTGGAGAATTTGGTATGGTGTCGATTATGTTCTACTACCCAATGGCATCAAATACTTTACAATCACATCGGCACGCGGCTGCTTCATTCTCAATGTATCCTATACTCGGCGCACTTACATGATTGCTGAGGCGTGTTGCTGGGAGCTACATATTTCCATCTTTGGATGCACAATTACCTGCTTTTCCATTTAGCTTTTACCGGCATTGCTAACACTAAAATCAGCAAATTCCTTGAATTTTAGAGCTTAAAAATCAAGATCTTGACGAAATGTTTCAATGCATATCGATATTTTCTACATGGGTAATATCATTACTTCGACCAATTACAATCAAGTTCACAGCAACTTGCTCCAAATGGGCTCAAACCCAGTCGTAAGAGGGAAGGTAAACAAACCACATACTCAAGGTGTAGAGGCTATATTTTTTGCTTCCATTGTACAAAAAGGCCTCTCCATTTGGCAGATATTGCGCCATGGATCTATTTATATGGATTAAGGTAATTCCCAATAATGACCAAGGGTTGTTAAACTAACGAAAGTAACCATTCAGATGTTATGAGCCAAGGTATTTATGAGACCATCACTACCACCACCAAAGTGTCGGCATGTCATGTGCTGCTGTTACAGGATCATATTACCTATGTACACTGCAAGTCTCGAACTTAAATTGTCTCCATATAATCTGGAAGCAAGTAAGGGAAGTGCCAAGCAGTCTTGCTTTGGCGTGCTCTGGAAGTTCGCGAGCTGTGTGGCGCTCACATGGAGTTCTGCAGCAAGACGGTCTGTTTGATTCGCCCACGTTGACATAGGAGAAGGCATAGTGGAGAGCAATAGAATCTTGGTTGTTTAGTTCTCTTTCTGTGCTTCTACCTACGTTCATTTCACACGTTCAACATTTATCTTACATGATGTAAGTTTCGTCCTTACCTGTTATTTTTGCAGTCGAATCCACTAAGAATGCCTAGCATGGAAGGAATGTAAAGGTATCTACAACAGGCTGTAATGCTGCATTTACTATAATATCAATAGAATATATAAATAAATATATCTACGTCGAATCTATTACTTACAGGGTTAGGTATATATACGCATTCACAAAATAAGAATTTATTTGTACGTGTCCGCATACTCTTAAGTACCTGACGGTGCAGTAAGTATTATGGTCAACCAAACATAACTGCGTTAAAGTATCAAAAGGTGCTATAATATATGTTTCAGGCCCATTAAAGAACATTGCGGTTCTTCACAAAAGATATATGTACATGATTACAAGTACATAGACACACGATGGCACGCGGGCAGTACTCCTTTTGGGATGCGAACATACATACGCGAGAAGTCAAGTATACATACGAGAGCATTTGTTTAGGTGTACAAGCATCGTGGATAGTTTCATAATAAGAGAGCTCGTAAGGCTTGAGTTTTTTCGTAGCCAAATAAATCCATGTGTGGTTTTACCCCTTTGACAGGGATCAAGTCTATATAAAGCACTGTACTTGAAAATTTCCATCTATATATTTTTAATAGTTGATTGTTTGTTATTTTTTTTATCTCACCTGATACTTTTTTGGAATATAAAGTTCTGTGGTTTTGTTTTTTTTTAGCTTACACAACTTTTTGGTATGAACACTGTTTCAACACCGTATTGTAGTAATACAATTTTTCATATGTTCCATGATTTTTTAATGTGTTATTTGTATGTATGTACCTGTATTTTTACAAGAACTTTGCTATTACGGAAAATGGCAACTTTCATTTAGTTATTGAATTACTATAGTAACGCTGTAATTTCTACGGTCTTTTGCGTAGAGTTTTAGTATTCTTTGCTGCTCGATAGGATCTTTACTTCTCACAAGACTAAGCTTTGACTCACGGAAATACAAACATAATGTACAATTATTATATGCGTGGTGTGTACACTTTGAGAATCATCGTTCATCTTTCTCTTCGAAGTTGAATAAGCGTGAGCGTGTAAATTCTGAACATACTGCACGTACAGTATGTATATACATATAAGAGTTTGAAGACCGTGGTGGTGGCTTCGGTTAACCTATGAGTACTATAATATGTAATCTCTCGTTGTGTTGTGTAGCGCATGGAAATAAATTACATTGGAATTCAATAATGATACTTAACCTCTAGTATTTTTTCAGACTGTGTAGGTCAACACATTTAAGTTGAACTCATACCTTAACTCATACTCAAATGAATAGACGGTGGAATAAAAGGTATACGGACAGCGCAATAAGGTATCTTCATAATTTAATTCAGGTGACGTTTACACGCTCGCTCACTTTTGTGAATTTAATGAATATTTACATTGTGAAGAGAATTTGTAATTTAATACGTTTTCCTCAGACGCAGGGAGAATAATAGAATTAAGTGCCATCACTCAGGCTCTTTCCCACTTCCAAAATTATAACTAGTATGTACCCATACCAGTCACCTGTGTATCAATGTCTCTTCTGTTTTGTTTGTCTTCACTTTACATTATATGGCAATACCACGGAGCGTCGCTTAGCATGATATCTTCGGATGAAAGGCAGCAAATATATATAATGTACACTATACGAATATCGAGAACAAATGAGAATGTACAACTTGTACGAAGATAGAACTAGACCCCATCTTATCCCGGTTTTTTCATAACTCTTGATACCCCATATGCACTTTACCTTTAAAGTATTTTTGTATTTGTACCTTGCCAAGCACTAAGCAGTAGGTATATTACCTGTATATTGAGAACGTCCAGACTTGAATTACAATTTTTTGATGTTGTTGCATTGTCAAATACATGTTGCAGCATGGTATTATATGATAGCTTTGGTTTTGTCTCTATGTGAATATCTACATGTATTTGTACATGTTTATCACTGATCCTAACATACTCTATGAGTTGATTATAGTACATGCACGAAATTTTAAACCCTTATACATACATGAGCCGTCGAGCATGGCGACGACAAGGAACAAGACGACGACAATGACAATGCCACTGTTTAACAATGACTCTGCTTGTTACATGATTTACATATGGAAGACATGTTGCTTAAACTAGGAATTAATAATTGTAGAAAGCTATGATTAAGATTAAATGCACTTGCATTGTAAAATAGTATCAGGAATGAATAGTCAAATCGGGAAGCAAAGGGTAAGCGAAAGGTTCTTTTCCCTCTCTCGATTTCAACTTGCTTCATAGAAGTCTTTCTTTCGAAATATAGTTTTTTCAGTTCTTAGTAATAATCGTCTCGTTCTCGCCTACTAAAAGCTACAAATACTCTTAGGAAGAATGATCTTGCCTATGACAATATGCATAATGGTATGTATATTTATTGAATTTGGTGCTTATACTGGTGACTGCGGAACAGCAGCAGCAACTGCAAGAGCTACACCACGTTGTGGTTGACGGTGGGTGAGATGACATTTTTTTGTCTGTTTTCAAGTAAGCATTCGGCTCCCAGTTGGCAGTGTCCATTTATCAACTGTCGAGCTTCTATTCATTCAAATTCACATGGAGATCCCATAAATAGACTCAGATGACTACTGGAGTTGACTGGCCATCCATCGTTTTTCTCCCTATAAGTTTCCTCTCATATAGATGTATGCTTCTTTTGGCTTGTGTCCCCTGTCCTGTTCTATTCTCCTGTAATGGTACTTGAAATCATGCAATGTTTTTTTAAATCTGGTGTTCATGTACGCATCTCTCATGTATGTATATAACATACATTCATTTGGAAGCATCCCGTACTATCTCTCTCAATTTAACTTGAGGTGAGTGGTGGTGTTGCTTATTGGTGGTGCAGCTTGATATCACAATGCCAGCAAATTCATTCGTTCATTATACAGATAAATTGACCATTAACTTTTAATGGTTGCGACTTACATAGTAGTAAGTAGAAGAATTATTGAAGAGTGTACCACTCTTCAATAAATTAGATGACAGTTGAATCTGAGGTTGCTTACTTACGTTGATAGAATAATGTCATTGAAAATATAAGAACACCTACATTGTATGTAAGTTTTGTCAGATTAAATTAAACTCCATTATAAAATAGTTGCTGTAGGCTGGTTGGATCAGTTGACTTCTGACGCACTTTTCTTATGCCATTTATTATTCGTGTGTTTCACTTCGAAGTACTTATTTAAACAAAGCGTGCGTTTCATCTTTACAACTACATACTGTATTTAACTTCTTATCCACCTGTGTTTCCGTATGGTACTTAATTATTGTCAGAAAATGATTTTCATTGAGTCGCCGTAAGTACAATGGTATTGCATGTGTAATCGCAGCTGACAAAACTCAGGAATTCTTATGTATGCATTTAATTTTTATTTACTTTAGCTTCCGATTCTAGTTCAAAAAATTTGTAGACACAAGTGAGTTAGCCAGTAGCTGGTACTTGAAGAAGTTAAGATGTCTTCGTCTGTATGCTGTGCCTCATGTTAGCTATCGTATTATCACTGAAATTCTTATTCAAATTGTGGATCTTATTCACTTTACTATAGTAAAAAGCACAGAAGTATTAAGAGCCTCGGAAAGAATACTTAGGGGCTACTTGCTGTACACTTTGTTGTATACACACAGACGACCCATTGCTTTTCGTGTGAATTGATTTTAAATATTTGATCAAGCAGCACTGCTGCTGTCTATTGACTTAAGCATGGTCGCTAATAACTTTCTATAGTCGGTAGGTATTTTTTGTTCGTTCTAGCAATTCATGAGGAATTTGATGATAGGTTGTACGGTAGTAAGAATTTAATTGTTTGTCATCATTTGTAGTAGAGTTGTAGAGATTATATATGTGGAAGGCAAACAAAATTTATGTCCTAGTTGGTCACTTATAAAAATATTTTTACACATTTCAATTTCATAGGAAACATAATATTCATATGTATGGCAGAAGGGAAGCAGTGTGTCGAAATGTTTTCTTTGAACATAAACCTCAAAACGACTTTAGATGGGCCAAACCACCATTACTTGTGCATACGAAAGGAAAACTTTTTGCTCAAGTTAATAAAATGTTTCTTTTTTATCTGCAGTAGTTTCGGTTTTACACGGGGTTTCATTCATTCATGTCTTTATACTAGAGTCGGATTTTATGACAACTTGTTAGTAAGATGGACAGAGATTTGGTCGTAAATTACGTTTACACAGAACTTTTTGTCAAAAGTTACTCTCTGACTTGGTATTCCATCATGATACTGCTACATTTTGCATATATAACAGAGTATATGACAAGTCTTTTAAAATATATGGTTTTACAATAAAGTCCAGTAAATTCTATAAACTTGGATGATGTCAATTATCCTGAGTGAGACTGGTAGCATTTTAATGACGATTACGTGACACATAACGTGACAACTAAATTTCTGCTAAAAACTTTTCACTTGATTTAAAAGGTTGACTGGAGGCAATGTTAGTTAATGTTTTCTTCAGTCTTTGACGAATTCATTTTTAGTTAAAATAAAGTTACAGAATACTAAAGTTTGTATAATGTTCACACACCACTATCATCAGTGTACAATTTCAAAGCTGTTGGCAACTAAAATAGCAAGAGATCGTAGATTTTATATATAATTAAACTTTTAGAATAAATTCCAGTTTCCAAAACATTCATACAGGTGTGCATATGTCAGTGTTACATGTGAGTTTGTAATAAGCGTAAGACAGTCTAGGCGACAGTCACTATACAGTCCGTCGAGTTTAACCAAGTGTATAGGCGTTCTGTGTATTCTAATAATATTCAGCGAACCATATGTACCATATGCTAATAGTTTGAGAATACGTGTAAGCTAAGTTTCATTCATATTTTCCATTGAAAAGAAGGTGAGGCAGTAGTAAGAAATAATGAATGCAAGAAGGAAACAAGCAATGTACAAACATTATATGGGTAATAAATAATCCGTGTGTTGTTCTCTCCTTCTTGCTCACTCTCAGGGCATGGAGATCTTAGGTAACTGCTAATCTGGAACCCATGCAAAATAGAAGGAAAAAATCTTGTGATTATCTTGAGAGAATGTAACCAGAAGGGGAGATGGAAGAGCCAACGAGAATACACACAACACAACGATGTTAATACTAAAGGCGAGAAGGATAAGCGATCGAAGATACAGTAAGGAGATAAAGGCGAAACACCTGCAAAGATCACTTCATAAAAAGTACGAATGGCAGCAAAAAGTCAACCTATGAACAACTAATGCAATTTACCTGCGCTGTGCCTTTTTCTCTATAACCTATTGTACACACAACTTCTTATCCCTCACAACAGCAGTCTCCTATCCGATCAAACAAGGTATATGATTGTATGTCCTGACACCTGACACAGAAGTACAGCACAGCAACTTCTAAAAGATGAGGCAATAAAAAACCTCTGACCTCAGACAGTTCTTGTACCCTTTTGGATCTATGAGTATATATCTGCATGTATAGATATGCGTACATCTTAAAAATAAAAGTATCCTTACTTGCAAAGATGGAAGCCACTTTAATTTTTTTTATTCACAATATGTACAATACTATGTTCAACTTCGAAGGATAGATAAGTTTGAAGCATTAAAAATATTTGAAACTAAAGTAGGTATAAAGCAGTGTATCACAAACTAATCCTACCATACAGTAGGATATCAGAAGATTTAGAGACCATATAGCATGTACGGTACATGAATAAATATCAGGAAAAAACGCTGAAGAAAAAGTTCTCGTATAAACAGATTTAATACCATGAGCTGCATATGTACTGACTCATGAGTTGAAATGCTCCAGTTGATTTGGTTACATTGTGCCAGTCAGTCAGACCACGGGACTAATGCTATCTACAGAAATATTGCATTAGCTTTTATCAAGGATTTTAGGGTCCAAGTGTGAAAATTACGGCATGAATTCAGGGAAATCTATCTGCTGTACACTGTACATATATTCATATATTGCATAGCATCACCGATAATGTCTACAAGGGATGCTATTACATCTTTTAACATTGTCTAAAAGAGCATTATGTATACACATTGCACATACCTATAAGTACATTGTACGTAGTTTCATGCATGTGTTAAGTAGATGTAGCAAAAGTCAAAACAATCATGACTATATACAAATCTACACATACACACATAGAAGAACTCTTGCTCTTCATTCTAAACTGCAAAGACATTCGATGAGAATTTTGAATGAATCCTAAAAGTACCTATATTGCCCTTGTTGATCATACTGGCGATTGTTGAACATGTCAGGACTTGGGCAGTAATATAGGCTTACCAAAGGAGAAGGTACCACAGCTGCTTGAGCCATCACAGAACAACTCACGCTCACAGTGTGTGAGTTGTAAGTGTGCAAGTTAACTTTCCCATTCCTCCATTTTTTCCTAGGAGGATTTCATTCATGAAATGAAAACGTTTTTTATTCTTTCTTGAATATAAATATAGTTTGTTCACATTTAATAGAACAGATTTATTTACATTCATATAGGTGCATACTCTAAAATTCTATGAATAACACTTGTATTCTGTTCTGTTCCTGGTCACATATTGTTACAGCTGCAGAGATACTTTAACAAGCTACAAGATACAGTCCGTCAATGCTGGTTTACATCATTTTTATCTCTCAAATCTCTGCTCCGAACCACAATGAACAAAGGCAGGGTGGGTTACTCTTGTAAGCTGGATTACATGGGAAATAGTGCACTACCAATGCTGCCGCATTTATTAAAGAATTTGTTTATTGATGATTGGCGTACAGAAAAATAATGACGCATGCATCGTCAGAGCTACTGTTAGATACGATATACTACAAAATATGTAGTTTTCACACGAAAAATCAGCAGAGAAAATTTGTCAGATGGACTGTATATGTGTACCTGTGTGTGTACTGGGAGGGTCTGAAAATTAGTATGCGCAAGGTCTGTCGATCAATCCGGATCTTAATTCCAAAGGGCTTATGTATTATCAAATAAACCTGGAATACGTATTTTGAGCACAAAGAGACTCCGCACTTATACTTTATGATTTTTGAGTGTCTATCAAGTTCGAGCCGATGGATTCATACATACGTAAGTACAACTCCAGCGGTCAAAGCAACGGTCCTCTCCACTCCCGAGCAGCATGTTGATCAATTTGTAAGGCTTTGACAGGCCCGATACATAACTAAGATCGTTCCCTTCAATCTTGGAAAATTCAACAGGTTTATCCACACATGCTCTTGTATTGAATCTTTGTCTTAAAACATTGTACACTCAAGTTTGAAGTTTATTGCCTAAAATAATACATAAATCGTTTCATAATATTTTAAAAAAAATACTCGTCATCGGTACTAAAATATTTTTAAAGAGTAACTGAACTGGTAATTTTGGTAGAAAAATTATGTTGACGGTTGAAATGAGGGAATTGTAAGTTATAAAATGTTGAAGGGCTTTAAGAATGATTCATGATATCATAGGAAATGAATGTAAACTACTGTGAGTAAGCGCAAGTTGTGCTCAGGTAGTGTATACAAATCGGGCTGAAGGCTTGTTAAGGCTATTTTGCAATCATTATATTATATAAGCATTGGGTACTTCTTTATCAGATCATAACATATACGAAGTGTACTCGTCTATACAAACTGTACTTAGTGGTGTCTATGTATAGAAGGAAAAAAATGAATGAATGGAAGCGAAGGATTTATGTACTCAGCCCACCTGACTCCATCAAGGTGTCAGCCGAGAAAGAGATTATTAGTCTTGAGCACATAACCATAACAATGGCAAACTTGGTCCCTACTAACTTGTCCTAACTTACTAGCTCATTATTTACAGTCAACTTTATCCTCAATGTATTCAGACTGTAATAACCAACTACAATTCATGTATGCATTCATATGGACTTGAGTGAAAACGTGGAATTTATTCGATTTAATAATAGGTCTTACTTACTGTTTTCAAGACTCAAGGGCTGTACATATAATGAAATGTATGAGTGCCTGCCTGTTATCATAATTATGTTGTATATATTGTAGATTCAGGCCCAGAACTGTTTAATCTCATAAGGGAGGAAATACATATTAATATAGTTGTCTCCCAAACGTTATATCTATAATGTTTGTGCGTACATGCTTACACATGTATGCAAACAGAGATAAAGTGTTGTTGAGAATATAGAATTAAGTTACTTTGTATTTTACGCAGCATATTTGTTCCCGCTCGATTTTGTTCCTCACAAATTGGACAACCCGTAATTTTCCATAACACTAAAGACTGCATAAATAATTGAATGGGCAGCTTATTGGCAATTCCTAACCTGCCTTATTTTGACTTATATTCACCTTAGCTGACGCACCTGTAAATATTGACTCCTGCAATGACGCATCCACCTTACCCAAACCAAAGCCGAAATTGACCTTTACGCAATGTCTAAGCAGCTGTATAGTATAGTTAAAGAACCAGCCAAATTTTTGTGTGGTGGTTTTGTAACTGTGAAAGTCTACTGTGCCATCAGTTTGTTAAGGAAAAGTATGAAAATGAAGTTTTCTTTAACTATTAGGTTTTCTCACTTTTTAGCTATTTTTTGCTTTCAAAAGACCAGTGCCCACATTTAACTACTGCCTCCACAAGACCTCATCTATCCAGCTTTTTAAAGCATGAAACTTAGGAAATTACTAAAAGAGTTTTATGTAGGTGTGATAGTTTTGATGCGGTTGTGGTGAAATTCTTGATGTAGATACATTTAATTGTTTTTGAACTAATTACTACTGTAACAGGATAGAGCTGAGATAGAGAATAAAAGATTCGAGTAAGTAGTAATAAAGAGTTGAAATAATCAGCTTAATTACAACACCTTTACATTGCTTCCACTCTGAAGCTCTTCTAACAATTTCTCGGAAATGATAGTAAGTTTCAGGAAAATATCAGCGGTGTAGCGACATCAAATGTTGCACTAATCATTGGAGGCTGATGTGAACGAAACTCTGAAGGGAAAGCATCCAATGTGAATTTTAATTGTTTATGTAATTTAGTGTAATATTATATATCTATCAGAAAATCATAAGCCAAATCTAACCTGAAAAGGTGTTTGCATGGGGGACGTTGAATGCTGAAGAGATGAATTCTAAAACAGTAGCGATGCACTTGACATATTTATACCCGAGAAGGGTTTCTATTGAGGGGAACTACTGAGGAATAAAGTTCTGTCTGTAACAGTAATGACCTACGCAATCTTCAGTGATTTCTAAGCCTTTTACTGTTTATACAGATGTAAGAAGTTCTTTTGGACTATTTATGTATACAGCTTCTGTACCCGAATCTGGGTCTAACCTTTGTGCTATTCATTTCATCTCCGCTTTTAAGTGTCTACTACAGGCCACAGGTAGGGACACATAAAATATTCAATATCTAAACTACGTCAGTATTGCTTTGCATTTAGCTACTTGTCGTTCTCCATTCTCCACACAGCTTTGTAGCTCCAAACATTTACAAGATATTCACTATAAAAGCAAGCGCTGAAGTCTATTGATTCTTATGGTAAGAGTGCTGAGTTTACATCCCATGACATTTTACAGCTAAAGTAATTTTTATTTGCTGCATTAACCCACCGATGAAGATGAGGCAGAAACACTGCATGCGCTATGTACACGTTGAAAATTTATGAATGCTTAGTTTTCCAAAGAATTAATCAATACTGTATTTACTGTTGTCGGATTTACACAGCAAATAGCAGATTTTCTTGAAAATATTACGGAATTGTATCAACAACTACTCATCAGTTCCATCAGGTCATTCCTAAGGTTCATTTATTTACTGACAATGCGCAATATTATACAGAAATACTCCTTCACTGAACTATTGGGCCGTAAAATTCTCGTCAAGATTGCTGCAGAATGAAATTACGTGTGGGGAGAAATCATACCAATAGAAAAATGCACTATGCCCCTTTCAATGGTGAGTAGTGCAAACGCAGTCGGATGCATTATTTCTCGTTTTTCTGCAACGTTTGGCCAAGGGTTGATTTTAATTTTCTCTTCAAAGAGTAAAAATAGAAAGTCATATGGTAAACGTGTAAGCAATCGTACATAGGTATAAGAAATATGAGGTCATAATGAAAACTAGGCAGGTTCTCAAGCTTTCTTGAAAGTCTTACCCGCATGAAATCGGCACTTAATTACGTGATATGGAGCGTTCATTCAACAACAAGAGCTTTTTGTTTTTATCTTTTGCACAACCTGAAGTGAACAAGTATGCTACTAGCTGTTTAGAAAGATATTTTTATTATAAAATGTACATATATATATGAACTCCTGCATTTACAAATGTAATGGTTTTTTCTTTTCATATTATTAGCCATATAATATGGCCTTTGGTATCCGCATCTGATAAGTATACATACATAAAACTTATTTTCTAAATAGGTTGGCATCGAGATGCTATTGTTCGGTTAGAATAATTGTTCAGTTTTTGCAACAAAATCTTGTGACTTCATGCTACTGTTATGAACAACAACAATAATTCTTATGTAAAAAATATGTGAAAACCGTTTAGTATGAATTCAACCCGCATGGCGCAGATTTTCTTCGAAGTGTGATGTTCATAATATCCATAGTGATTCCATGATCAATGCGGACGGTGGTTGTCAGTACACAACCTACACTTCAAGTATTTGTAAGTAATTTACTGAACGATTATTTGGGCTGGTTTGTCTGCTCACATTCCTTCTATATAAAGTCATTTTCGTTAAATCATACTGGTATACAATTGCATAATGTGCTTGGTCAGAAATACATGGTCTGGTGTACAAGTTTAATAAGGGTGTAGTGAGGTTGCATCAGGATAATGGAAACTTCTTGAGTAATTTTTATTCGCGAGAAAGCAGATATGTATACATACATGTAATATTTCAATCCAGCTGGTAAAGTGTATTTCCATCGTACGTTTTCTTCTCTAGATCATATGTATAAGCATATAAACAACAGGTTATGAGGTTATGTCTATACCAATATATTTACTTGAATATATGTGGTCACAATATAATCAACTTGATATCTGCGTAGTCGTAGTGTTTACACGATGTATGACCACCATCCATGTTTTATAATCTTGTCTAGTTGTTTTTTATACCTCACATCCTTATAACTATATAGCAACTTTCTTGATCTTCTTGTTCGCGTATATATTTGTAAACCATAACCATGATAAAACTATGCAAGTTGAGATAAAAAGCTTGTTTGATACAGATACACTATAGTGAGATGTTAACTCCCTTTAGAGCTCATACACACACATTGTCATTATGCACCTTTGTTCAAGACGGCTGTAGCGTTCATTCACTTTTTGCACAGCTTCATTCATCTTTCCATTCGTTATTATTCATTCATTATGCATCGATAACATTCAAGTTCACACTCAAATTGTCGTCAGCAACTGGTAGCATACCAAGAGAGCAGAGAAGATAGAGAGACGAAAACTAGATCAGAAACCAGAGCGAGAACATCATTGCTACAAGTTACGCAGGTACCAGGAGGATATTTTTCAATTGTCTATCTATATACAATACACGAATATTCTGGATTAAGTATTATTATAATATAAATTATTTGAATGCTGTTATTATAATTCAAATGATATGAATGTCGACCAGGTTAAAAATCTTTGTAGACGGGATCCGGTGCAGCAAAACCCTGTTAATGGAATATAAATTAAGGAAATTGGCCAACATCATTTTTATACCATTCATTAATTACCAAAGATTCTCCGTATCTCTCATTCCATCACAAAATGAAATCAAGAGAGCCTCATTCCGCAGCTGCATAGTTAGTAATTACGTCCAAGCCATTATATAAATCTACATATGGAGACTCTGGGCAGACTTGAGAGAAAACAAGCGAATGCAGAGAAGTGAGTAGTAATGAATTTAATGGAAAAGGTAATTCCATTTTGTGGCAGTGTTATGCCTCGAGCTCACTCAGGACAACAGGCAAAATCAATTGTATTAAAACAAAACATATAATGTTTATGCATTTAGATATTCTTGTGAGTAGGTTTTTGATATTAGCGGACGACCATACGAGACTGTAGAGGTTAGAACTGGGTATACAACAGACGAGATACATATATGCAAAGATCACTATTATAGAATGGATTTTCTGCAACTTTGTTTTTAGCAGTAAATGTTTAATTTCGTTAAAATTGTGTTTACAAAATTCTTTACAGTAGCATCTGCAAGCATTTACATGTACATAATATATAAGTAATAATATATAACATAAAAACAACGAAACTTTACATACACGACGGTTTGCTTGAAATTTGGTACCAAATAATATTATTACATCTTATATTATCATCCTAATTACTTAACATTCTTCAGTAAATAATGAAATAATAATTATACATACAATTGTAATAAATTATTGTATGTATAGTAAATGGTAATCAAACTGTGAAAACATTGACATTCCAGCTATTTATTGTCTTATACCTTATAATAATACAAATTAATTACACGCTTATTACAAATTACATATACGGAACTCCATGTATTAAGAACTTGGTGTTTACTTATGCTTTTAAACAAAAAACCCATGGTACAATACATATGTTTAAAACAATGTTTACTTCATGTTTTAAAACAACAGTCAACCTTTGAGGTATAAACCATATGCATTAATAAACAGAGATAATGTATACAATATACTACTATATTATACGACAGTAGAAAATAAATTGGAAACCTAGCCTCTCATGCGAGATAAATTTGAAACTGCACATTACAGTATATGTACAGGTGTCTATTTGCGCAAGTTTGCTTTACATCCTCATACACTCCATCATCAAAGTAATAATCAACCAGTTTTTTTTCACATGTATGTACTTATGGAGGTATACATATATGTACACGGATTGAAATTCATAATTTAAAAGGTACAAGCTGAATTGTAAAGTACTATTAAAACAGAATCGCTAACCTGATTTAGTTGTTAATAATGGAATTCGTTAATAGTTAACTATACCACAGCTACCTGAAGCTATAATAATCCTGGTAAAATAGCATTATAGTAGATAGTAAAATATTGCACTTACGCAAACTGAAAATAATTCCCAGTCCTACCATTTTCGCTGTGCCAAAAGTGGATAAAAGTAATTGCAAGAATTTACAATTGCATATATGCGTCACTAGACTCTGAGACTAATAGGTATCCGGTAGCTTGATAAACCCATCTGCCGCAGCAATGTAGTTAATTATAATGATCAAATTTGTAATCAACGCTATAGAACATTCCTTCGTCAAAATAAATTGGCTTGCGATTTCATACAAACAATGGGGCCAGTTGCGATTTGGTGCTGGTGTATTATTACACTAAATGAATAGTTTAGACAGGCGTATAAACTATACTTATACATATGCCACCATATCGTCTAGCAGAGTAGTATGTCTGTATATACCAATGATTATTAAATTACTTATTTTCTTTATCCTAATTTAATGAAAAGCTCGGTTGACACTATATACTATGTGAACGCAGAAAATTTAGTGGAATTTGCTCTGGAATGACTATGTGTTACTGTGGGATGCATCGTTTGCCGTTGTCTTACATACTATACATACTTGCTATTCCAATGTATAGGTATACATATATACATAGGCCATTTACTACAGTTGTAATGCAACCCCTTACTTTAGCTATAAATATGTGTGTAATTTCCTTGAAATTGAGTTGTCTATAAGTTATCTCGTATAATAAACAATACTTAATACTACATGTACATATATAGTCATAGTCGTTTTGTTATGTCTGTATATAAATGTAGTGCAGCAAGGCGGGTAATAACATGATTGAGATAAATTGTGAGAGTAAGTTCAACTTGAGGGTTTATAACAAGTTTGTCATGTACAGTATAATAAGAATAAACTGCTCTGATGACTTTGAGAATTAAGAGTAATTATTTGCTTTAAGGTTGGCGAACATTCCACGTGGAGCTTGTCGTTGGTTTTACTGCGATCGAGAGTTCGTTCTTTATTATTACTACTACTGTGATAACTTCCTGCCCTTTACTAATTATATTACTTTATTCTATACGTAAGCAAGTCACTGGAACTTTTCAACATCAAAGATACAGATTATTGACAGTCATATGCTGGTTCAAACCATTCAGAAATATTAAAAGCAAAGTCTCAAAAATTTTTGGCTGTAGCTTAATTATTGTAATTAATTAGAAATATATAAGGGTTGTCGGATTTAATTCTTTTTAAAATGTTAGGTGTATGTATTACATACATCAACGATGAGTACAGAATCCGGATCTATTTTCCCCAGCAATACATATTCCCTGGGGATTAATTTTGAATTTACTTACAATAGCTACAAAATTAGTATATCACAAAGTCGACGGGCGTACTTGCGAATAGCTTAGGAATGCATAATTAACCAAGAGAAATCGATACACAGAATTTAAGTAGTTGGTACAATCATTAATTAATATGTTCATCAGATAAAATATTTGCGGAAGTAAATAATATCTGTTCTTGTTAAACATTGTTGGAGCTTAATCAATATAGCTGTTCATAACACACCTTGATGGGTGCTTAATGCGTGTTTATTATCCCACATTTACGATTACTTTTGAATGGGTTTTGTGAATTTAAATCTATATTGCAAGATGAGGTTGTTTAAAGAGGTTATACGCGGGTATAATTCATACTCCTTAAGGACCGTCATTCAAGACATTGTACGGAGAAATGATAAACCTAGTCTGACTTGTTGACAAGTCCAAATGATATTTGGTATAAACAATAGTTTGCATGCCTAAATGCAACTGCAACTTAACAGGGAAAATAATATTTAATCTTGCTCTTCTAAAGATCACATAGAAGGACAAAGTCGACTCTGCAGAATAAGTAAAAATATTTAGATTTTTAATATAGACTAAGAGCAAATCATTTCATCACACGAAGAACAATAATATAATCACGCTTTATTATATTTCAATTGGTACAATCGGGACGCTGATTTGTCGCGGATACCTCGGAGCACTGACTTGTAAAAAGTAGAGTTTTCTTAATCATGCATATTATGCATTTCTATAGATTTATGCACTTTACACAATATGTGGCCTCGGTAATTATAAAATGGAAGCTCATAGTTGCTGTAGTATCGAACCTTATTAGTAAGATTGTTAAAGCTAATGAGTGAAAAGTAGAGTAATTATATAACCATTATTTCAACTTGGCACAAACTTGACGTAACAAGAATATAATTTTAATAACATGATAGGAATAATAAATCTCATTAATATTTAATGAAGATCAACAGAGATTTGATCTTGTGAGTGTATATGCCGTGTGTGAGAAGTTCTGAGCAGAACAATGTTTGGGAAGGCACGTACGGAATAAAGGCACACCTAAACAAAACTTATAATTATTTCAGTATAAACTTTGTATAGTATAAAAATTTTTGTTTGCTTTGCACATTGTGAAATCTTGGATTATCAAAGATACAAATATGCTTGTTTGTGAGTTGGGACGAGAATATTATGTAAAGTGTTTCATCAGGCAGATAACACACACTCGATCTGAAAACTTTCATGGCAACATGTAAAACGTTTGTTTCTATATAATTATGTACTAAAAGTTATTATTTATAGTTATATTGTTGTTAGTACACTAGATTTATTGTCATCATTATAACCTCACAACAACTGCACTTTGGCTCACTCTATTCAGCCGAGCTGAGTGCCCATCTGTGCTGCGGGTTGCTGGGCTTGATTCTTATTCGGTTTGGGTAAGTGACGCTTCATGTGGAGGGCCAGATGATCTGAACGAGCAAAGGATCGTTCGCAAACCTTACATTTAAATGGTTTTGCTCCTGTGTGCTTTCGGTAGTGCCTGGTGAGTTCATCAGATCGAGCGAATCTCCATTGACATTCAGGCCAGTGACATCTGTACGGCTTCTCACCTAATTATTAATAAATCAAACATTAATGTACCTTACAATTGTCTTGTTTATTGGTAACACTTAAAATCCCATCAAACAGAACCATGGTGATCATGTCACAAAGTCATAAATGTCTCATTAGCATACAGTCTAACTTTATTGAAAAATTGGTTTCCACAAACCAATAAGGTTTGTATAAAACTGTCGACTTACTGGACGTTGTAAATTATAAGTTAGTTTTAAACAGTCGTGCTACACATGCTTTGGTAAGATCGGCAAAAGTGAAATATAACTTAGGTATTATGATTTTGTCGACGTTGAAAATTTGTGTTGACATTAGAACTCCTTTTCTACTATGAAATGTCTACACAAGGGTTGCTAGCTTCTACAATGTATTAGTGTTATGTGAATAGAATGGATCACAGATACAAACGCCGTAGTAAAATCAATAGGAAGCTTCTGTGAAGTGAAGATATACTCCTTAATAATGCTACTTTCCGCCAACAACGACGACATCCATTAGGTGAGATGAGTTGATCATGAAAGCACAGCGAGTCAGACCTTGCATTCGTAGGATCGAGCAAAACCTAATTAATCCGTAAAATTGCTCATGTGGAATAACGTGTCTTGCGAAGAGTCTCCTCATTAAATGGAAACTTTGCGTAGTCATAAATCAACGCCGAAATCATAATCTTATACTTTCTGCTCATCTGATGCAAGTGTACAAAGCTTCGTCGCGAATAACGACATTTTGGAGAACTAAGTATATAAGTAGACGAGTAAAAGTTATGTACTGAAAGGTGGTGTAATGATCCTCACCAAAAATATCCTTGCTCAAGTGTTTCATGAGAATACAACTGTGTTTACACATCAATTGCACCGTTCGCACTTTAACATCAAAGTGTTTCATCTAAATACTAGCAATCGTATTTAATAATTGGAATAAACATTTAATATAAATATCAATGTCTTCATGGCTCAGGTGTTTTTTTCGCAAATATTCCCTGATCCATTGGTGAGAGATTCTATCGACATCAGATCGTATTACATGCATCCACAGGAATACGAATTAGTAGTCATGGAGATCGATAATTGTGCAAAGAGCATTATAAGTAATTCTTTGCACCAGCAAGTATAGTGTCGGGGGTAAGTATTCAGATCAATTACGACGAGCATTTTAAAGTTGGACTGCCCTCAAGCCTGATTTTTGCTTACTTGCACTGAATTTTTAATTTCTAAGCTTTTGAGAATGCAAACACTCGATCATGCAGTTACACTTGAACGACAACCTACAAATCGTATAAAGCCACAACCACCCTCAAGATATATACATAGGTATTATATTCAACAACAATGATGCTCTAGGACTTGTATGTACGGTCAATGTGCTTACACCCCGTATGTAGTGCTTCTGCAGCTTCCAATTAACAATATGATTATTAGTCCATACAGTGTTGTTAACTTCCTCTCTCTCTGACGTATGCACTGTATCTGTATATGATACTCCATTTACAGATTCCAGAATATATACTCTGGTGTTAACCGTATAATTATACCAGTCAAACGTACCTTAGGTACTGTAAAATTCAAGTAGAATGTTAGAATCAAGTCCCTTTTCAAATATGCATTCATTTGTAAATCTTTACTCTGTCATCAAAAACAGGTTTCTAATCTTCGTGAGAGAGTCAGCAGTGAGGGAGAGAGAGAGAGGGAAATAATCTATACACCTGTATAGTAGTATCGTTGAGAGATACACAACAAACAATATTACTATAAACTCTATGTGTACGGAGAGATATGATAAAGATAGATAGGGCTGCTATCTTGTCCTGCATACATGAGATGAGTACACAGATGGAATTAAATACAAGGAACATGGATGCACGGCGGAGCAGGAAAGGTTTCAACACATTCAGATACAAAATGTTATAGTCATAATATGTGCAATAAACATAATATTATGTACAGATACACATGCAAACTGTTTAAAACCGTCAGTTTGTTGAAGGCGAGCTAGACTACAGCAGAAGAGAGATGTGTTACGTAGTTATACCGTACTGCTACTCTTACTTGTTGTTCATTCATCTTTATCCAAGAACTTTATAGCCAGAATACTTTTATGCATACGATGAGCCGGGAATACCAATGATTTTGTTACGGGCAAGAAGGAAGAAAAAAGTGAGCGCTCCTATCAAAACATTGAAGAAGTCTTACACAGACTTTAAGGATACGGCATATCGATATGTTCTCACGATTTTTTTAATGCCTAATCAATTTTTTTCCCTTTGGTTTCCGCGCGCCCGGCATACTCTTTTAATTTTGTGTTATCCTTATATATTCCACGTATTTCTTTATCCCTGTACTCATATTTCCCCTAAGGTTTATTTCATTCATTTTCTTTGTAGTCAATTTGATGTTCAACCCTCAAAAATCAATGTCGACCAGAACACAAGCCAATTTTTTAACAATTAGTGTGTAGATACGTACGTGAACATTTTTTCCTGTACAGATTAACGAAGGAAATAGGAAGAAGAAGAGGAGACGATGAATACAAGAGTTTAAAATGTTTATTACTACACGAAAGACACTACACACGGACGTGCACAACGGAGCTACCACCAATAAGCAAAATTCAAATTGTAATATGCTGGTATACTTTGAAGTTAGCTTCGGTGGTTAAGTTTCAGCTTCTTCTATACTCTCGTTGCAAAAGGCACATACACTATATAACTTGATACGACAACTATAAAAGAGCCACTATTGCTGTAATTTGGTTGTGCAACCTACACGAATACTTCATCACACATATCTACCGTGACACAAGTTTTTAGGTAAGTACAAACAACAACAAGAAAACCCGCATACAAAGTAAACGTTTGAGTTTCGTGGCTGTAAGAGGTTACATAATGCTATCGGCACAACATTGTAAAGTAACTTTAAAGCTTGCTTGCGTTTTCATCTAGTGAGCAAGAAAATGAGTGTATTAATACGATTCAGTTAAGAGAAACGAAGCCCGGTCTCCGGGTCACGATCTCCTTCATCATTTACACTAAGGAAAATTTCTTCATTTCACCATCAGCCATCATCATCCCCTACCATGAATAATTCATCTACTTCATGGTAAATTTTAAAAGCGGTGTTTCACACTAGCTGTGTAGTTATTTCTTGCTTGATTCAAGCATCCATTAGTTCACTCACTTTCTCTCTATTTCGAATACAAGCAGCGCGGCTTCAATTCTTGCCAGGTATTGCTATTTCAGTATCAAAAGATCAGTCCAGAAGTAGTCAATAATAGAATTTAGCTAAGCAGAATAATTTTTAACTTGTGCTTATAACATTGTCGTTATGTGTATTACAAGGACTATGCTTGAACTATTTCTTTTTATACAGGTACGAATCGACGAAGGAAGATGAATACATTGTATTTAATGTCTTAGAAAACGATGCTATTCATTACATGTGGGTAGTTCCTTAATGTATGGCAGTGTATTGGGAATGATCAGGAGAAATGTACAGCGATTTGTGAAACATAATCATAACCTTGTAGTTACGACACAGTGTGCGTAAATTTTTATTGTAATTTATATCCCTAGATTTCAATTCACTTTGTTTCTGCTTGAAGCACTCACATTATGGAATGAACTACAACAACGTAATAATTTGTATAAAGATGGTTATCCGCTGTACTGATTATTGCAAAAAATAAGGGTATGTTAATATTTTCCCTTCCAGCCAAATGTTCTCTCACAAAGTATAGTGGAATATCATTAATTCCAGACCAATAAACACGAAGGCAGTCGTTCGGAGCGGGAAAAATGGGTATTCGGCAGGGTTTGATGCAACATTTTGCTGCTTATTTCATCATTGCTCATTCGACCGCGATTGAGATGTAACTGAATGGAGCATGCTGGACGTCAAAAATGATCCGAGACCTCTATACTTACCCTGTCGCTTCATCCACCAACCCAGAATTTGCATACATTTAGGACTTTTGTCCATGCTAAAACATTGTATTTCATAATGTTCAATGCTCAAACCTACGAGAGGAAAGTATATTAATGGAAAATTAATACTAGAATACCTTAGAATTCCTCATGGGCTTTGGAAAATGAATTCATACAATTTTATTAAATAGCAGTAATAATAATACCCCATGCGCTCATCCATTAAAGGACCATCCAGACCTGTTATTACTTGTGTAATATATAGACGCAAACTCAAAACTTACGACAGACTTAGCCATGGACCTATATTGTAAAATAATTGACTAAAATTCCTCAAGAAATACTTGGTCGGCTATAAAATCAAAAAGAATGAAAGGGAACTGACGAAGAGGGATTCATTAGAAAACGAATCCTGTATATTATACGTATATTATTTCCTCCTTGTACAAAAAAGGTCCCCTGCAGTTTTAACTGTAATATGAAAACATACTATGTACTAATGCCGTAAGGAAAATACAATTACAAACGCTTAAACATTATCAAATAACGAAATAACATTGCATCAGTGAAATACCGTACAAGCAACAAAAGCATTCCTGCTCTCGTCAGGATTCCCTTCCTGGTTTTATAACTTTGAAAACAAAACCAATATCTGGGTGTTTCACTTATGTTTCTTATGAATACTAATGGACGAAGAAGAGAGACTTTTCGAGTTTTATACCAGTGGGTATGCCTAGGATGTATTTCAGCAAATCAAATATCAATGACTTTATTTTCAGCAACTTGTCTGCACTCCAAGCAAATCATAAATTGAAATATTATTGTCAGTTTGCATTCCTTTAATAAAACATATATTATTTATATTACCCAAATACTGTGTGAACATGCTGTTGAATTGAAAGTGCCGGGATTGGAACTGAACCAACTCCAAACCCTTAAACTTCAGCATCAAAATAATGATTTTTGTTGCTAGAGAGCAACCAAGTGTTAAGTTGTAGATATATAGGAATGCAGTCACTTTGGTACAGTGCCTAGAGCGGCGGAGCACTTAACACCTTAAAGAATGAATCTATCAGAGGGATGGCTGAAATAGCTGGCAGCCAAGAGAAGCAATAGAAAACCATAAACATACATGTGCATAGCTTGGATGAGCCCTTGATTGACCATGAAAAAGAGTGACAACAGGAAAAAAGCCGTCGGAGGTTGGTCAAAAAGGCTATAAGGAAAAAACTATAAATGAAAGTGTGTTCGTGCATGTGCCGAGAGTCCTCCACGTAGAGTTATTGTTATGATTGTGGTAATTTATATCATCATATTACCTTCCATTTCCTTCAAACGTAGTTGTTAAATGGTAATTTACATACAGAAAGGCTCATAATATTCTATTGCACTATATGTGGGTCTCCATAATCTCTCCCCTGCCATCCGCACTTTAACCATAGCTTGCATTAACACATTTCATGATTAGGTCTTGCTTCTTCTACAACCTCACATTCTATATGATCGATTCATTTTTTTCGTTATTTTTATCCAACGAGATGACCATTCAATTTCCGTATAGTGTAAGAGTATTTTAATATTTATATGAGTATTTCAATATTACGTCACGGCCTCACAATGTACACAGCGATCGTGAGACTTCATGTCCGTAAAGGGTTATTTAACGGGGACGAACATGTATAACAACACAAAACATATAGGGAACATAACTAAAGTTTAGTCTGACATGATCGGGTGAAACCTTCAGGTTTTACTAGTTGAGAGGGAGAGAGGCATGTAAGAAAGAGATGGAGAAAGAGGAGAGCAAGAGTCATGGTAAGCCTGTAATCGGTTGGATAAGATAGAACACGTACATAGATTTGAGAGAGACAGAGAAGAATAAAAAAGTAAAACCTCATGGAACACAATGGAGATCAAAAAACATGGAGTAGAAAAAGAAGCTTTATTCTTCGGATTGGAAAATGATTTCATTGATCGTCTCCGTTGGGGATCACTTGTTGTGTGGGTGCCTTCTTTTTGTTCATTGAAGAAACAAGTTGAAAACAATGCAAGTGCGGAGTGAATCAGAAAGATTATCTCTTTCTAGTAGCCTTTCTGGCGCTCAGTCATACCTAATACATCTTATACAAGTCTTACTATGGCATCGTTATTCCTTATGCAAATAGTACTTTGTTTATATAGCTATTGAATGAGTATACATAGCGAATTATTCATACACCGCTGCAACAATTATACAACACCAGCAACCACATGCATTGAATAATAGGTGTATAATCTAAGGTATTATCATCCTATTGAAAACCTTGTATAAGGTTACTAATATTTATGCAGCTGCCGCAGTTTTTCTTCTTTGATTCCATTTAAAAGGGAATCATCATGCTATTCTTGTAAGGTCTTGCACACGTATGGATTTCATTTCAACTCTCTCACTCCACACGTCTG
Source organism: Lipothrix lubbocki (assembly GCA_034696945.1). Classification (NCBI taxonomy): domain Eukaryota; kingdom Metazoa; phylum Arthropoda; class Collembola; order Symphypleona; family Sminthuridae; genus Lipothrix; species Lipothrix lubbocki. The sequence goes on from JAQGAK010000139.1 coordinate 97,186, forward strand.
CCCACATTCGGTCTATTGCCTTATTTAATAGCTGTATTGTGCCTGTTTTTATAAACCGTCGTCACTTTAACATGCAAATATGCATGTGCACTGCAAATAATTAACTGCATTGTAATAATTACTTGCATACTGAATTAGAATGCAAATGCCGAGCATGCAAATATCTGAGACATACACGACTGCCTAAATTAAGTATCCAACTATTATATGACACTAAAGATGAAGGGAATTTGGCTTGGATTTACAGAAATTACCAAAGTAAATTGTCCTAATAGGATGCCAATCATGAAATTTTAATGCATCTGTTGCCATTATGTCTAGCATCGGATACTTAACGACTCACATCGTCCTAGGTATATCCCAGTTAAGTTAAACTCATCTCAATCAATGGTAATGACTGTGGATACTTCGAAGCGTGCAGTCGACTGTTTTTTCACTAAACTAGTAATTGCATTTATATAATCTTACAAAATCCAGTTTGGTTTTACATAAGGTTCCATCACAATACATGCATGACATCAAACTGCGGAATGAGTCCAGATGGTGAAAAATGACTATATCATGTGTAAAGTGGGCGCCATGTATAATTATCCAATACCTATATGTCTACACCACTCCAGGAGGAGACATGCAACTTTACACAAAGAAACAAACATGTTTATAAACAAGATTGATGCATTGTATAAGCATGAGTAAGTGAGTTATTGATATTATGCGAGTAGTCAACAAGTCACTTCTTTGCGGAAAGGTGAGCGCAGTGAAATCTGATCATGTATAGTAAGGCCTTCCAGTGAAGTGAAGTCATGCAGAAAATGACCTGATTCCCTATCTACTCTATACAAAAGTAATTAGAACGTATTCAGTTTTGCATATTTTTTTTACTGCTTGTCTAAACATCAGAATTACATAAGTTATATTATTATAAGTTTATACAAATAATTCCTTTCGTATGTCACTGTTTGAAGCTTTGAAATACGACTATAATTTTCGTCCGGCATGGTGATGAGAATTTTTTATTAAGTATGTATTTTGCGTTCCCTTTAACACTAGATCACCCTACATAAAATAAATTGAATGCTGAATGTTTGTATCGCAGTCTGTTTTCTAAGTTTTGCATGTGTTTTGCATCAATAACATGCTATATTTCATCCGGCTCAAACATAATGTTACTAGTTGAAAACATGATAAATGATGGATCCCCGGTGGTTTGATTTCCGCTACTTGAACATGAATGATGGTAGCCAGAACATTAGGATAACCGTCACGTTGTAGATTGTGCTGCTTGCAATAATAAATAAACTAATATTTTGGAATATCAAAGAGTTATCAAGTATGTACGCTGAGTGTGTATGTTGGTCGTAACAGCAAAAATTGTTACTTATCGTAGTAATCGGAGTTACAAAACTTGTAGATGATCTAGTGGGCAATCTTATTACAGTAAAAACTAGTAGTAACATTAGATACCTCAGTAAGATAATTTAGTTGATAACAGTGCTAATAAACTTTAAATTAAGAAATGAATAATTGCACTTTTGAAATAAGTTTAAAATAATCTATGTCAGATCCTAGCACTTAACTCAAGGGTTTGCATGTACAAACACTTGCAAGTTCTATGCTATTACATCTTCTGTGTTATGTTCACCTGCAATTTGGGCATAACCTGTTTAGGGATTTCATCGAAAGGCAAGATATACAAATTTACATGTGCATATTGATCGGACAGAAACACTGAAGAGATTAGTTATACCAAAATTTGTATACCAATTCGACGTAACGCCGCAAAGCGTCGATGAAGGTTCACAAAGTACCAATTTCTTATTGTGATAGCGACAAACTATACCATCCTCCTCGTTGTACTAATTTCATAGCGTATGGATAAATGGTACCTTATGATTTAAGTTTTGAGCGTCCCAGACTTGGTATATTCGTCCACAAGCGGAATATGAATTTGGTACTTTGTAATCTTTCACCGACGAGCCTTGTACACACAGGCAACTGCAACGGACAATCAAATGATGCAAAAGTAATGATTATGATGCGTGGTTTGTCTTTGAAGACGGTCTCATACTTACATCTCACATCTCCACCGCACTGAACATTAGTTTAGATTCTCATACCTTCCTTTTAGTTATATACTTGGGACTTCAGTATCTTCAACTCTTGTATTCTGTAGTTATTATTTCAGAGATAATAATTATGATTATACCCATCTTATACAGAGGGAGGTAATCCAAAGCTAACTTTTACCATGAGTAAAATGAAGTGATGGCAAGTCATTTGTGTTTTAAATTGGCTCTATTACACATTCTAGAGCTATTGAACTATTCCTCGATGCATACAACAGAATATACCAAGCATACATCAGTATTTGATATAGATGAAATATACCCAAGAGAGAAGCAGTAACATGCATCACCCTTCATCGTCAGTGACAATAGCTGCTTAAGAAAAGCATATGTACTATACTACATTGTGGTTACCAGTCGTTGATAGAATGAACATGAACTTTTGAATTGCTATAGATTAGTAAATAATAATGAATTGGACTCACCTGTATGAATTCGCTGGTGAGCTTTGAGGTGCGAGCTCTTCGTGTACACTTTGGTACAACCTGAAATCATCGAATAAATGTTGGAATCCTCATTTGGTCGATCTGATGATTACAGGTATTAATCCGAGCATGGCCAGAGGCATCGTCTCGTCAAGCAAGTTTATTAACTCTGTCACTCATACCTTGCTCAAATTAACATTTTTCTTCCTATCTCTATTTCTTTCTCTCGTCTTGTCCATTCTCACAGTAGTACTATATAGTATTTATATCTGTGTACATGCATGACCTATGAAGATGGATGGTTATAATAACTGTGTGGCTTCTCAAACATAATATGAAAGACAGCAGGTACAAAAAGGCACAGAATTGAATTCCTCAAGTATACAAGAAGAAACAATGGTACACTTAACAAGAGTACTTACACAACAGAATAAATAAGTACGCAAGTGAAGAGTCATTTTAAAAAGCAAGTATAATTTCATGCGGATCGCCCCCGTACTCAACCACGACTAATTGAGTTTTCCATAAAACTTCGATTCCATTATCATCAGCATTTCGTCATTTTCTCATCTCATTTTCGTTAAAGTTGTGAGTGCTTACCATCTTTCCCCCTATTATTATGATTATTATTTTCTTCCTCCTTCTACACCTCAAATAGTCATCAAATTGACCGTCAACAGTCTAAGATGTTGACATCAAAATAATCACAAACCTATTTTCCTCAAAATTTTTCAAGTAAGGTACACACAGACTTCTCAACCTCAGAGAGCACTCATTGTCAGTCATTAAAATCCACACAAAGGTGGATTCCCCTGACGTAAAAGTATATGTTACGAAGTCAGGTGTCTGAATAGTCTATCTGTGAGCTACATTAAAGGATGCTTTTTATGGCATTTGTGTATTCGAGTTTCAACATCCGTTTTTTAATGAATTTCGTACATATTTCTGCACATAACTAGTACTTGTAGATGTTGTTGGGTTAAAAAAAGAGACGGAGAGTATCATTACATTTTACATCGTTAAGAGATTTGACAACCAGTTAAAAAATTACATCTCAGCAATTGTAGGGAATAGCCAGCCATGCTCGGATGAAGTACCTGTTATCAATCTTGTTATTTAGTCTCAAAACTTAAAATATGCAGGTATACTAGAAATAACAAAGTAAACTTAATCCCATTGAAAAATGTCATTACCTGGGTAGTCACAGTGGTGGATTCTTCTTTTCTCCAGTTCAGGATTATTTCTTCGATTGTATTTTGGGACGGGAGGTACAATGAGATTATTACTTCCAGTGTCACTAGAATTAATGTTGGTATTTCCACTTGGGATATTTTGGGAGTTTGTGGCGAGGGAATGGATTTCCGTTTCGTTGTTATTTCGACTGTGGCTAGTGGGCGACGAAGTCACTGGTGCACTTGAAATCCGGGCCAGAGATGAAGATTTACTAAAGTAAGGTGGGGGAGGCGTTCGTCGGACCAAGGCTTCCGAACCTGGAGAACCTAAAAGAGCTGCCATTCTCAGTTCCTTAGAATCGCAATATTACAACTACATTCTTAACTACATTTATAATTAAATACAGTACTTTATTTCATCATAATCAATTTCGATAAACCGTTGAAGTCCTAACCATTATTGTAATTAAATAATCAAACACGCGCGGATTTGGTAAATGAAATTACCATTTTGAGGGCAGTAATAAGCTCTAGAAGGATTAAGTTCATTCTATTCAAATTATACATTTCCAAACTTCTGTAATCCTGATGATAAGGAATGCGCTGCTGGTAGTTAATTAAATTATCTGTTGATACTGTAGAGACCGTTAATTACCCATTTCAATTTCGGGTCTTATTTAGTGCTCTGAATAAGTCTCTCGGGATCCGCGAGTTAGTTTCAAATATCCGAATGTCAAAAAAGACTCAAGAAGTGGAAGTGAAATACGATATATTTGGATCCGGCGCCGACGACGAAGCTTATCGATAGTATAGATCTTAAAATGTGATGTCGACTTTGACGCTGAACATAGCCGGAGGTTTCCTAACATCCTAACTGCCTTGTTCGCTTGTTTGAATATGGCTAAAGAATAAATTGTTCAATTCTGGCTCCTAGTCAAACACAAACGCTTATTGATCCTCCTAGCAAATATTTGCTGGATTGATTTCTCCAGTTTGTAATGATTTTACGGCAACTAGGCCATTTCGAAAACATGGAGGAGCATGTACCCTTGTAATGTTATGAAAACAGAAGACGATATGGTAGTATATTTTACGTGACGTTTTGTGTGTCTCATTATTTACTTTATTGAAAACCGTTCGCTATTAAATGCGTTACCACTCACGGCGTCTATACTCTATATACTTTTGTAAATTGATAAAACGTGTTTTAATACTCACAAGAAGTACTACAATGTATGTATAGATATAATATTGTCATTTTTTTAAACATGAAACAAAATCTTTACCTGGATCAGAGCTAGGCGGTGTGGGAGGAATGTAAACGCGTGGGGAATTTGTATAGGACATTTTTAAATTAGAGTATCTATACTGATGAACAGATGTATTAATCTGGTGCTGTGGTGGGGGTGGTTGACCCTGTCCATGACTTACATGATCCAGTGTAAGTGTTGGGGGAGGAGTGGAATGGGAATAGTGCATATTCTGTATTAAGAAATGTGGTTGTTGAAGGTGTTGATGGGATTGATGATGCTGTTGAGCTTGCTGATGGCTGGCCTGGGAATGTTGCATTTCATCAAGCAAGGAGGGTAAGTTATTTGCACTGGAACCGGCCAGAGATGTAAAATCTCCAAAAACATCGGAAGAACTGGGTTCAATTTTTGCAATGTCTTCCCACGAAGGTAAAGAGACGGGTCCAGGCCGAAGGAAGACGTCATCATAAATTGAGTTAGGACTTGGCATTGCAGAGGGATTATTGCCAGCCAGCACGTTGTAAACGTGATGGGGCTGTTGCTGCTGGGGCTGGGAATGTTGAGATACCGACGAGTGCTGGGAGTGTGGATGAAGGACCATTCTGTGGTCTATGGATGATTGAATATCTGGGCTCATCATGCCAGAATGGGGAAGTCCAAGTTCACGCTTGATTCGGTGCTTGTTTAAGTAAATATCCAGCTCATGCTTATCCTGCAACGATTTCAAAGATAATCAGTCAATAGCTGTTTTAAACGAATCCGCATCAAAGGGTTACAATCTACGGATATACATACATATGTATATACATATACACAAACTAACATGGATCGTAAGCACACACCATCATAAGCTTTGAGTTAGATTATTTCTTCCGTCCTCCCTTCGTTAAATATTCAAATGACTATCACAGATATCACGCCATAATTTAATACTCTAATTGCCTAAATTTCGAGACACCAAATATAATAAACAATTGTTGTAAAAGGTGCTCTGACATAGAGATAGCTTTTCAATCATGCTATTGTTTTCGGCTTTGAGTCAATCAAAATTTGGCTAATAGTTCCATATATGGAATCGCGGTTTGCCTTCTTTGAACATATTCTCAAGTGAAGTCGTTCATTTTTCCTTGCTTTTAAGTACATGTTTGCAATTTATTCAGGTAAAGACGTCATTAACTACCTCCAAACTGTGTTTCTGTCAAGTGTTCTTTTCTCGTCGTTGATTTGCTGTTGTACAGGTGCTGTTCGGCGGGTTGGAAGTTGGAATGAAACTTCTACGTTTGTTTATGCCCATATTCATGCATATAAAAGTTATCTACAGATAGCTGATATCACAACTGTGTCAGTCATATGTGGATACATATGTGTGTAGTGGTGTGAGAGCACTTCTTGGAACCCATGATTTGAGTAGTTTGGAATTTAAGAAGTTTTATAATATATATGAAAAAGTAGTAGTCAAGTAACAGCAGCGCATGCAGAAGCAATAGGAGACATATTATAATTATGAAGATGGAATATGATAAAAAGTAGCTTCCATACGTTCCGTACGGTCGTATACACATAAGAAAATAATTTTGCCGGCTCATTACAAACTACGGCATTTATGACTCTTTCCGGCTAAATTGATGGTCCTGTTCTCCCTTGTATAGATGCCTTTCGGATTCACCATAAATGTTTATTGTTCGTGTAAATATTCCAAAGCTCCTCATTCCACTGTTGCGTATTACAAAGTTTTCGTTGTGAGTACACCTGCGATATCGATCTATGTAAATGAGCCCAGAGTTCCATTTAAACTCGTGCTTACATCCCATTACGTTTGTATTCAGTTCAAAAAGTGATACAACAGCCCGAGTTCTGTACATCTATCAACCTTGGTTGTCTTTATGTATATAAGTGTAACTCCTTTCAAATCTTTACGTTGTACTTTTATTATTGTGAGTTACAAATCTTTCTGTCACATTTACTTACTATATGAAAGGTCATGCCAGGAACTAATATATAGACTGTGTACAGTCAAGGCAAGAAGAGTAGCGTAGGTTGATATTTTCTCAAAGAATCCACCGAAACACCGTATAATCATCACCATATTTTACTCAAGTAGAGTCATTTACATTCCACTACAGAATCTGGCAGAGCAATACCATTACATTCTATGAGAGCAACTCTAATATAGACACGACAGCCAGAATAAATCGGCCGTTATTGAGCAAACATGGGAAGGCAATTGTATTAAACTCATTTCACTCTCACTGCCAGTCCTCTGTGTATTTGAAGTGAATTCAAAGGCATAAAATAAAACCCAGATTAATTAATCGTAAAACTGACCACTAAAAATCCATTAACAAGATGGAGCCTCGTTAACCACGCTCTCTATCCATAAGCGCCCAGTTATCCTGGACGCACGCAGCATTGTGATTATATCGTACACAATACAAGATTGATGACTATTAATTCTCTATCTCGTGGAATTAATTTATACAGTTCTGTTAAATTTAACTGCATATTTGCTGCAACATTACAGTCATAGCGCAGACCTCGTGTGTTGTATATAGCAGACATGCATGTGTCGTAGAATGATTGTATACAAGATAGAATTGTAAACCAATACTACTATGTAATCTATATTAGAAGTAGATAAATACTTCGAATTATACCTTTTTAATTTAGAAAGCACGCTAATTTTATTAGGGTTATCCAATTGTAAGTATCTACTCCTGTTTTGTACATAACTAAAAATAATTCCTAAGTAACAACCACTAATTAAATACCATTTTGGTCGGGAAATTAAATCCTCTTACATACATGACAACTACTAATGTATGAAAATGAATGTATATGGTTAAAAATTGTAAAGATTTCTTATAAGTTGAGAATACTTTAATTCCGAGGAATGGCAAGCCAAAAGCATTAATGAAATATATACTAATCGTACTTTTGCATATATTAAATGTACCTTAAGACAAAGTAAAGACTCCAGGCTTCATCTGTAAAGTCATATGTACATATAAACTTTTGGAGCTTGTTGGGTGAGAAAACGCTAATCTTAAAAGGACATACGATATATCTTAATAAATAAATTAATCCATTATGAATTGTAAGCCAACAGCTCAACAGTATTTGGGCTTTCCTTGTAGTGTCAGTAAAATTTATTTGTTTCATATGAAAAGTGTAGATAAGAGCCAGTAAACAAAATTGGAGGTGGAAGTGTACTTCCAAACAATTATTTATGTACCCCTTTTACCATTTTTCTTTATAAGTGCCCTAGTGCCTACCTAACGTTACTTTTTCACCATTACAGATCTTCCTTCAGCATTTGACGTTCCCGGTAAAAACATATTAAATACATATTTCTGTGGTGTACACACTCTGTCTGCATATTACATAAGAATATATGTATATATACGCGGATTCAGGCATTCTCTACAGGTAGATAGCTTTTGAAATAATACTTCGTTTTGAAGAGTTAGTTGGGCGGGTTATCCAACGGAATAAAAATTAGTATGAATTTTTCGTTTTCCGACAATAAGCATAGAGGATAATGTACGATGTAAGCGCTGTGCCTATATTGCTTCAAGAGAAAGAAATCTTTGGGCTATGACTTATGACGTAAGCTCCGTAAGTTACAGAGAACGCCTCGTTTTATATTTTGTACAAAGTATCACCGTAAAAGTGTTCTTAACCCTGCAGATGTATTTTTTCTCTGTTCCCTGTGAATGAAAAAAGTACAAACAACAAAAGAGTTTAACAATGTTGTTCTATGAAAAAAACTAATACAACCTTATACTACATCGTAAGGATCTTCCTCGAATGTTTGGTTCACATGCAAGGATGTAATCCAAAAGTAACACGCCATATATTAACTAGTATAAGGAGGATATAACCTTGCATGTGTACGATTTTTCTCCCAATTATATTTATTTACTTCCCTGAAAACTCTTTGTTGTGTGTACCTGTCGTAAATTAATATTTATATAAAAATTTCAACACTTTGCATTTCTACACCCTGCAGATCTAGACTAAGTACGAGGTGCAAGAATCAATGCAAGTCTATATGCCCATTTAACTTATATGTACTAATTGATATCTCCTGCACCACGGCACAAAAATTACGAATCTAAATTATAGCGATGACAATGAGCAGTTCATTTGGCTATCCTTCCTAACAAAGACCATTTTAAACTTTACAGAAAATCTGGGTAAGCGTAATGCTCAGGGATAGAGATCGTCATGTTAAATTCATGTAAAAAAGGGAGCTCGGAAAGCTCAGAAAATGGCTCGGAAAACCAGAAAATCCTAGTTGGGGTCATCTTGGTAATGTTTTCTAGTTACTGATCGTGAAACGCAGCGGCAGTTCATATTCATAATAATTTTAAATGACACAATGCATGTACCTTGTAACCAAAGAGGTTTGTAACATGCATGGTAGTCTGCTCTTCATCCTCCATCCGAACCTATGAAACCAAGTGTAACTAATAAAGTATATTTACAACTTGGAGTACCACGATACGAGTTTTGTTGAAGCTTTAGATACAAATTTGCTTCTAAACACTGGGGAATGCATGAGCTAATACAGCGGGAGACTAACTAAGTGTCACAAAATTGCAGTTTTGCCGTTCTTGCCTTAATAATTCCGTAAATTTAGTGATAGGTTGCTCGTATAATAATTATTTATTATGTATTGTATAATTATTATACAATACATACTCAAAGTTGAACAACAGTTGAGTTGCTTAACGCTTCTATAGTAGTACTGTATAGATACAGTTGAGTTTTCGGTCATACTACTCTGGAGCTTCCCTCTAACTATTAGCTAAAGTTTATGTCACATTCAGTGTTACCAACAACAGTGGCGTTTTCATTTAACGCTGTTGAATTTTAAATTACGCTTAGCGTTACTGCAGTTTAGTGCTTATTGAGTTTACCATTGCTCCAGATGAACTAGTAACGGTAACAGCTCCCAAATGAACAGATAAGGCTGTGAAGATGTTGTGGAGCAGTTTTTACAACAGGTTTGAATGGGAGAGTATTACTAATTTCTGGAGTTGGAGCATTTGCAAATTGCACACCATAGCGAATAGCCGTTCAACAGTATTCATTACTACTCTGGTGTATACATATTACTTACTCTGCATGAATGTGAATATTTTCCACGTTACTACAGAGCTTATGTTAACTTAAGCTGAAATAAGTAAGCGCTCTGGGATGTTGAGAGATGAAAAGCAATAAGAAAAGATGTGTCCAAAGCAACCAACTAAGCCAGACTCAGTGTTGTGTGCATGTAGCTACTACTTGAGATGTACGCACAAAGGTCTGTTCACAATAAGCCATAAGAAAGGAGTTAACTGGCTTTGAGACAGAGTATGAGGTAGACACATACTCACACGTAGCACCAATTCATAGCATATAATACTAGAAAGTGGAATTTATCACTGGCAATGGGGTTGTAAATCAAGATGTTTATCAGCACACATGTACACACCGAAGAACCACATTGTAATAAGTTATATACATCTCAGACCTATGCAATACAGCATTTGTGTACATGTATATCTCGTTCATACATGTGCGTCCAGCTAGTCATCGTACGGTACACGTCTTGGCAGATATACACTCATGCAAGTAAAAATTGAGCCTGAACGGAGAAAAGTTGCCCTAGTGGACATGTACTTCTTTTTCCACGTCTCATCCGAATTCCCTCGACTTTGTTCAAAAGAAACAAACGTCTGCTTTCAATTGTTCACTTTGTGTGTATCAGAAGTTATATAGTATAATAAGACCAGATAAATACCTTTAACTAACAGGGCTGGGGAATCAGAGAGAAGCCTCAATTAGTTGTAACGAGAGGTAAGTTAACTCTCGGACTTAAATTCTGCTCGTTGGAAGGTAAGCACGAGTATAACAACTTTAAGTGTTAAACTTTTACTTCACTAAAAAAGTCGACGAGAGAAGAAACAGAGTTAAAGGGTAATACTTATGTGAGTGTCGTATGCATAGGTTTCTGAGGACCTACCAATAGGACACATACGTTCCGTCTTCACTCGTTTCCAAATAATCCCTCCAATGGTCTTATCAGAAGAATAACAGCGTCAGAAAAACTAAAACTAGTCTTTACTACATAATTTTTTAAAGGGTGACTAATTGACGGCTATGTATACCAACATATACCTTGAGACTTTAATGTTCATCTGTGAAACAGTAAAAGTATTGGGAAACTCTGTTTCTTCTAGGGGAAACTAATGCTACAAAGCAGGAACGAATTCAGGTTCCTAAATGTCGTAATAGCATAGTCTCTCCATAACAAAGTTTGCTTTTGATTTCCTTCCCCTTCGTCTCTCTCGCAGCAACCATCGCTTCGGAAGAGTCATATCCCTATATGAGATCAGCAGGACGGATAATTTAACAGTAAAAGAACCATACAAGCACTGAAATCACTTAGGACGCCATAAAATACCTTTAAGGTTGATATTACTTTGAGCCCTTACACTGTCCAAGTGTATTACAACCAAGTCGATCCATGGAAGGAAGTAGCGGAGAGTGTGAAGAGTCAAGTTAAGTTTAGTAGGCAACAAGTTGTACAGAATTATACCGTTAAAAAGTTCAGCGAGGGTGGAGGGAATGTAAGGGACATTAACGTAAAAGCTGTAATGTAATCTGTTAGTAGTCAAGACAGGAGTAACTGAGCAAACAGTCTAGGCTCCCTATAGATGAGGACAAGACACTTAACTGAGTCACCATTAGGAACAACCAAATAAAAAATTACTTGATTTTCTTCATTGTCATGAACTGAATTGCTGCCATCCTTTGGACTCGTCTGGTCCTGACAAGTACACATAACTATGGGTAGCTACATTTGCCCGGGTTGCAATCATACACACTAAACTAAACAATTAAATTGACGACCGAAAGAAACGAGTTAATAAAATCTTTTTCCTACAACGCGGAAGGGCTTTCTCAGAAAATCTTTTATTTCAGTAAAAACCCTTTTTGTAAAACTGAACATACAAAAACGCTCCATGCATCGTTTATGCAATACTAAAAGATTCGGATGGAAATTGTACATCGAATTTCTGTAGTAAGGTTAATATGCCGTAAACCTTTATATTTCTTGTAGTATCTACATGATATCAACCATTGGTTGTACGATGTAGCTACAAGCTAAATCGGGAATAATTGTATTTTCATCAAAAACAACATCTCTAGCTTCCAGCGTAAAATATTCTGTGTAGTACGTAATTCAGGAGAAAATATCATTAAGCACATATGGATTTGATTTAAGTGTAGTTTTCCAAACGTTGCTTTGTGTACCTTCCAGCGTGTGTTATCAGAAAGTTAATAAGAAAATTAAGATCTCTACAATTCTCTCCTCTGTTCCTGAAACTTTTCTTACCGCTGAAAATATCCTTTAGCGATGGAGTATGGAGTAGTGAAAAGAAAACAGCAGTGAAAATGATGAGTTGTTTATTTTGAACCCCGAGAGATTAGCGCGGCGTCAATCTGATTGAAGCCTGATTCTTTCATGGAGGTTTGTATCCGGAGGAGCCTGAAGAGGAAGTATGCTATACAAGTTTGCTACGGTACATGGCGGAACAAGGAAGCAGAACGTTGTACATGAAGAAACCCCCAGAAAATATTTAAAGATGAATCAAAAAGATTAGACAAGCAATGTAAGCATAAGGCGTACTACATCAGGAAAGATTAGCCGGAGTGAATGTTGCTCACAAAATAAGAGTCACTACAATAATAATTCGTGCTACACTTTTGACTGTATATGTATAACACCATGGTTATAAAAACTAGTAACTGCTTTTATCCTCATGGTGTTATACGGCCTGAAAACTCATCTTCATTTTCTTCTCAATGTTTCTTCCTTGACAGATATGACAAGTGGCAAAAGAGAGAAAGGGCAAAGCAATAGAAAATCCAAGAGAGATCTTTTGATCTGGTCATGAGTGAAGTCCTCCTTTCTGGAATTACCATTACTACAAAAGTAATACTGAGAACATAGTGCAGGGTTGGAAGGCTAAAAACAACCTCAGTCCTATATTGTATCATATACTCCACCTTTAGGTCTTCTTGTTGTAAGCTCTTATAATCCCTCGTACTATACTAAAACTTTTCTGGTAGTAAGGAAGTATATACCTCGAACTACATTCGTCTCCTGTCTTGAGACTTTTCTTTATCCTTCACATTCTGGATTTCAACTCTTCATAATGTTTGTCGACATTTTCTGGCCTGGAAATTTCTCATCTTTGCATACATGTAATTCTACATGATGATATATAGCTAGGATGTGAGAACTACTGAAAAAGAGTTCCAAGAAATACGAAATTAACAAAGTAAAATGTGTTTGCTATGTTAGAAAGATTCCATATGGAAATGTTACATTTAAAAAGGATAATATACAAGTTCAGGTGTATATATTTACACATATTACGCGATACAAGGTATAAAAGTATGTACATTTTATGAAAAATTATGGAAGCCTATAAAAAGTTTTGCCTAAATTGGAAAAACTAAAACACATTGCCAAAAATCAGGGAAACCATTTAGACGTCGAAACTCAGTTTGAGTTTCAGGGAAAGAAATCAAGAATAAATTCTTAAACTCCTGTACCTTGTATAAAGCTTATATTGCAAACATGAAAAACTCAATAATAAGAGTCCTCACAAGTGAGCTCCTCTTTCATTTGAATTTCAATGCAAACTTTATTTTCTGCTAATAAAACTTGCCATACCGTCCTTCCGTTCAACTATATCCCATGACTTGCCGTCTGAAGAAGAGTTCCATCAAAGAAATCAATTGAGAATGGTTCAAGTAAAAGTAAACAAAACCGTGAAGCCTTTATAAAAGTCAAGGGAAAGGGAGAAGGTGCAGTGCACTGGCGGATATTTCCCTTGCAACGTCAACCTTACCACTCAATTTAAACCTCATACAAACTAAAGGTAAAAATAAGGACGTTAAAAGAAAACTTTCTTCAAAAAACTTACACACGCGAAATAAAAACTTCACTTTATCTCTGTTCCAACTACTTTTCACAGTTGAATCCTAGTGATATAATGGACGCAGCCATACTTATCTAAGTTGTGTGTATATTATATTGTATAGAGAAGTTCCTCCCGTGAATTTCATTTGAAGCAGAGATTTTCCTCAAATTTCGTTGCAACGTTCCCTTGTATTTATATAGCGTAAGTATTGCAGGGGAACTCTGGTGCTACATTTTACTCCAAATTTATTGACTACTACGTTTATAACGTACACATACATATGGGAGTGAATCGTTAGGCTAAAGATTTTAAATCATGAAATGGAAGTCAAGGACAAGGAGCCAATTTAGTTGATTTGGAAAATTCTTTCGGGCATCAAATTCAGAGGTTATAAATTCTATTGAATGGGATTACCATTCCACGAGAGGACAAATAAAGGCAAAAAAGAGACAAGTTTCTGGAAAATAAGCTAGCCAAAGTCCTTGACTGTAGTGCGTACTGGACGCCGGTCGGTATATATTACGGTTTAATACATACATCCAGATGATATTATAAGTCAAAATCTCAATCTACACTGGGAATCTCTTCCTATTGTATATAGATATAAATACTTACATAAGAAAATGTGAGACATCGACTTATACGAAGAATATTAAGCCATAAAGGGTTACACATTGCCCTCATGTGTGAGTTGTAGCTTATTCACCCCTTTAGCCATTATTTCCTTGTGGATTTGAGAAAATAAGCATGCTTCACAAAGTGTTTTACGAGACTTGCTATAACCTTCCATTTTAGTAATAGGGAGCCACTTGAAAAGTGACAGATTTGATCCAGATGCAGTGTCCCTCAGCCATCCAACGAGGCTATACATTTGAGTAATATATGTATTAATGGTCTCTAGCCCTTATGCAATGTACTGTATGTATTATGGGTTAGTATTTTATCTTTCTCAGATTACTTCAGTCAATGGTAAATACGGAAGGATTCTTTTCCTCCTTCCATTCCATTTTACAACACTCTGGGCAATGTGTAACTAAATAGAAAAAAACGAATAAAACCCACATCCAAACAATTTCTACCAAGTCCTAAGTACAATGTCTTATGAACGCTATTAAGTATTGCATAGTTCTAGCGTGTCAATCCTCGCCACTTGGTAATACCGGTGAATACAAGTCCACCCGTACGCAACAATACAGTCTATATACTCATTTCTTACGTTGTAAAAAACGGGTAACATAAAGAATATTATGGCTATAAAGTATCGAAGAATTTCATACATAGGTACATACTCTCGAACACCGTTTTCAATGGCTACAGGCTCAACACATATGTACACTTGAAACACATCGCACTTAGCTCTAAAAGAGTAAATAATATACAAAAGCCACAAGTTTGAACCGTCATTGTGAAAGAATACACAAGGCTAACTTAGCACTAACATTTTTTGTCTGGATTCTCCGTCACTTGCTAATAAGCTTAAAGTGTCGTTTTTTCATTCCTATACTTTTCATTCACTTATATCTTCAAACACATTCCACATGGAAAAACTTTTAAAAAAACTTTTCTTCTTTTTGACAAACTTACTTACCAATATGTACATGTTTGCTTTGAGTCTACGAAAATAATACGATAGAACTACAAATGTACATATAATCTATGCACTTTTACAAAGTATTTGTAATAAATGACGGGGAATGAAATAATAGCGTCGAAACTTAAAATGACCGCTATCACGACGAAAGTCAAAACTAAATTAGCGTAAAATACTGACAGAGCATTTATATAACAACAAATCTACATTTACAAAATAATCCATAGAAGATGTTTTGTAGCAATAATAGTAAATTGTAAGAGTAAAAAAGTAAAATGTCCAAGTTTGTGTTGATGACGTAAACGTATCAGATCGTACATAATTAAATTTGCCGAGGAAAGCACCTAGAACTATAGATGGTAAAAGATTTACATAGCTTGTATTTCTGTTTGATATGAATTACATTTTCTGATGCCTCTGTATTAACAGATGTTATTCTTTGTTTAGTTCTAGTAGTATGTATTGGCGATCGATGAGGACATGAATGAATATTTGCTCATAAAAACAACATGTATGTACAGGCGTTGTAGCAAGTGTAAGTTCTGTTTTTCTCTAGCAGTCAGTAATTATGTGTAGCAAATGTTTATTAGGTATCAACGCTTTCACTGAAAATGGCTATATAGGTTGAAGTGCATGTATAGGTTTTAACACCAAGGAAAAGCTGCATAGGATAGATACATCGATTTTCTGTTGTCCATGAACTGTATAGATATTCACTTGTAGTTGTTTCAAGTGTAAAAGTTAAGTTGTTTTAGTAGTTACAATGTAGGGAAATGGTAGAGGAGGAAAAGGATTCATTGAGAGAAGGAGGCAGAGAGTCAATAATAAAACTATGAAGTCAGGAAGTTCCCTACGGTTTGTTAAAGACCTCTGTGCCGCACTTTGCTTGACTTCATGACATGAGAGAGTGAGCAAGGCGGGCTCAAAAGACGGGAGAAAAACATGCATCTGACAGGATTAAGACTATATAAGAAGAAGCATGCTTCTGTTTTTGACTTTACTTTGCACTACTGCAGTCATAACTTGTAAAGTATCTCACACACACAACTTCAGACATATTCTCTTTCGCCTCACCACCATGCTATGATTTGCTTTCAATACTAAACTGCAAACTTCCCAACATTTCCGAAAGGAACAACAAGTAGTGCTTGGTTTTAAATTGCTTCTGGCTATAGGAACATATGATGTGTAAATATTCCGTTATTTTGTGTATATTTTATATAAAGATGTAAAGGACTGTCAGAAAGAGAGAGAATCATGATTGAAAACTGGCAAGTTGCTTGTCATTAAAATCTGCGTGAGAGGAAATAACGTTCACAGTATTTTCCTCGAATTCCTTCAGAGGAAAACTTCTCTACCAGTGTTTTGGATACTTGAAGCAAGAAACCGATGAGGTCGATTTCCATGAATATTTACATGGCAGACACAACTGAGTCAACCTTTGACATTTAAACTTTTCAAAATGAAATCAAGCAGAGCTACCTACAAATTTACAGAATAGCAATGGGAATACTCAAAAAATATGTTTGTCGTCAAGAAGCAAATACTTGGAAACAGTGTGTGCGTGCTTACAAATGATCAATACTTTGGAAAAGTTTAACGCTGAACAAGTGGTTATGTGTAAATACTTCAGACCTAAATGGATAATTGTAACAAAAAAGAGAAGAAACAATCAGTCTTGGCCCAAGTCAAGCTCCTTCCGCTCTTTTGAGTCTCCCTTGCATCATTACTATTATGTGTAGTATGCAGGCGTACAACTTTATACACAAATATCAAACATAATAGATACATAATATGTATATTCCACGCAAAACAATTTTGAGTCACTTTACTGGTATCTACAAGTTATGTGAACATGAAAAACTCACAAAAAGATACACAGTTCACGTGAACCTTTCATGGGTAATATTGTTTGTTGGCATTTGGCGCACTTATTCTATTGTAGCATATTTTGTGCTCTACAATTTGACTTTACTCTAAGGTGTTAGCTTTTAGCATGAACTGTTTCTACTTCTTTTCCTTCACATGCATGTCCTTTAGTACACAGAGGTTCGTCAAACCAATAAGATGACTATTCCAATCCGTATATACATGTATCACAATTATACTCAACAGCCCTTGAAGGGATTGCTGTTGTATTTACTTAAACAACATGTTATTTTAAACCTTAGGTTACATAACAAGCACACTTCTACACCTCCCAGCCGGTAGAAAAGGTTGTATATAGTGGGTACAAAAATGTATTAGGTACAGTGTTCATTCTGGATGTCAGACAGCGGTTATCTCAAATGCTGCTATATAGAAGTGAGCAAATTATTCCTATACGGGAACCCAATGAGCAGATGACTATACTTATATACTTACATATTTTTATAGAGGAACTTTTAACACAGTCTCACTTTCAGTATAACAACAAGGGTCTAAATTGTTGGAAAATAGTCCTTCACTCGTCACTTTAAGGCTGAACAGGAAAAAAGACAAGTCTACCGGAAAGACTTTTGCGGTCGGTCACTCATTCATTCATGAAGATACATTCATTGAGGAGAAGCTGTCCCAGTGGAGTGATACTTAATAGCTTATATATATGTACTTTACAATACAAAGTACTCGTAGTGTACGCACTTGCCATATTCGTTGTCTATTGTTGTTATATTTGAAACTTACGGAGAAGCATTATTCATATATGAGTACCCTCCCGTTTCACAAGAGGAAATTTTTTAAATATGCCCATTTAGTGTCCTATCCTACTTGTTTACACGATTCATTCATTCAACATTTTACGATTTTCGATTTACGAGACCTTATACTCTTCCCCGTTGTTTTCCTTTATCCAAGGTTTGTAACAGTTTCGAAATAATGGAATATACATCAAAATGTATACTACTTACAGGAAATCGGAGAATACTTGGGTGGAAAGAAACGTATGAATGAAAGTATGTATATAGGAATCTTTTAAAATGTTAACAATCTTCAATTTTTTCTTTCCTGCTTTCCTATCTTATTGAAAAGTTGTTTATACTGTTTAGTATTGTAGTGTCATGTAATTTAACAGCTGACTAACTTCTCTTGTGTAGGGAATCCAAGCTTATCAATGAAATACAAAAACATGTTTGAATAAACTATTTTTCGAGATTTGTCAAATAGTTTTTGTGTTTCTTATTACTTGCCTTTTGTGCTTGTAAACTACCTACATAGCTCTGCGATTTTATATTATTTGACTCCTATGATTTTACATTCTTTACTTTTTTAGAAATTGTATAATACTACAAAAATTACCTATGATGAAAGCATTCTTTTTCATTCGTAGAAGAGTTGAGATGGTACATATATAGAAATATATATTTCCTTCAAAAAATTTGATTTCTTTGCAAGACTTATAAAATGAAATTTATTATGGATTGAAGCAATTCATCCGAACAAGCTTGGAAAATCATGGAAGGCACTTTTTGAAATTGTACGGCACAATTTGTACTTACCTTTACATTGTTATCTTTCCGCCGACAGTACTAAAGCATACTGCATGAGTTTTTTATCGATCCAATCGCACATATCGTCTCGTCTATGATCTTCTTTTACAATACTATAACAACGTTCCTTCAAAAGTATAGAACAGTCTCTGTTTGCGTCATAAAATGTTATTTTCTCATGAGCACTTTACAAGTCAAAGTCGCACTTTTCTTGGAAACAACATGAAAATTGAAGAAAATGTAATGTCGTGTTGGTGAAAATATCTTGGAGATGTGCCTACAAGTGATTTAGTAGTCATGTGGAAACAAAACTACTATGTTTATGCTTATGTTCAGGGTGTAGGTACTCTCAAGTTATTTTACGAAGTTTTTACGGGTACGCAGAAGGCAATATACGCGTCGAAATAATCACAAAGAAAGGCAAAATGGGTTTGCAATAAATAGCGAAGGCTCTGAGGATGTTGGATTCTGTGCAAGGAAACGTCTCTAAAACTGACATATTACCGAAGGTATGCGTCAAGAAACTTAGTCTTATTAACATTGTCTCTTTGTTATACAAAACTCGTTGGAAAAACCTTGTAGCTCTGCTTTTTAGCGGTATATCTAGCTCTGGCTCGAACATTTCGCATCTTCATCTTCTTATTCAGTATGTAATGCCGACAAGCCCTACCTGAAGCCAGGCTACAAACAGTTCTCCATACCTATTTACAACTATTCTGGAGTTACACAACAATGTGAAGAATAAAACATGTGTCTATACTACATTTATTTTTATACAGCTATGTGTGTCTATACTTTTTATGACAGTATTGCCTTCTCCTTTGGACCCTTTGTTGACGCCGTAAATACATAGTGGCTACCTTGAGGGGAATCAGAAAGGCAAATGGAAGCTCGGTTATTACTACGTGTAATATTGAAAGAAATAGTCATTATGCATGTTTAGCTCATGGTAGATACTTTTCCTGGAATGACGGACGTTTTGTCTGTCAAAAGCAATTCATAACATAACAAATGTTTAGTTTCTTTGATGTACGTGGGATGTGGTGGTCTTTGTTTTAATAGGTGAACTTTTGACGTACGAGGCAAACTACTAGCACATTATATATGGAGACTACTCAGACATGATTTTTGTCTGCTAACTGGCTCGTAAAACTATATACACCGATTTTAGTATGAATTTTTCCGTGATTCCACCACCGTGGTGTCATCCTAGTTCACAACTGCTGCATACTTACACTCCACGGAGCTAGTACGTATAGCAGGCGCACGTGCGACAAATGCTTACGAGGTGGTCTGTCAACTTTGAAATGTGGAAATGACTGAGAAAACTACTGTGGAATAAGAACGAGAGATGTTTCCCAAATAAACCCAGCCATATAATCATCATGGCAATGTGTACGCAGTGTCATGTCCGAATTGAACCATGCATTTAGTAAAAGGAGACAGGGAAAAAACTAGCGTACGGCAACTTAAATATTTTTTAGAATGTATGTATGAAATCCTGTGGAATACCCTTTCTCTATAATGAACACATACATATGAAGATTATGCATGTTACGACAAATAAAATATCAATGAAAAAGATTACAAGAATGACCACGAACAAGTTCTGTTAGTAGAAAGGATAAAATTCCGTTTTCTTAAAGTTGAAGTACATAACATTACATCTATATGTAAATGAAAACTGTAGTTTAGAACATATTTACAGCAGTGTGTGCATTAAATGTCAGCAGTACATTGCATATAAAGGTCGTAAAGTATAGAAAAATGGAGAAAAAGGGTCATCTACGTATCACCCTTTTCTTATCTTTAGAAAAGACAGCTACGAAGACCACATATCTAGTTAAATAGGAAAAATCATAGAATAGACTTTATTCTTTATATACTGTAGCTCAATGCGCAGTGTGCAACATGTAGAAGATATTACAGGCATAGTTGTTTGAGTTTCCCTCGGACGACGACATCATCATTCAACATTTTTATGCTGCCATTATAGAAAGAATCAACTACTTCAGTTCATTTTTAGGTATTACGAGAACACTTTTGAGAAATTTTTACAAAGGATGACGGAGAGAGAAATTCTCTCCAATAGCTCTGCATTACTTAATGGACACTCAAGTGTACGCAGTTGAAAAGTTAGTGCAAGACATCTGTAGAGTTATACATACATTATATCAAAATCATCCGGGCTATATATAATAGCACAAGTTCAATCGCTTCCGTACTACACTATAATGTAGCATGTCACCAACAAGTAATACACCATCACTTGGTCATTGTCATTACTGTGTCATCCCTTCCCGTCCGTCCTAATGAATTAAATGACTATCTCCCACCCTGTGATCCAACCTAATATCTGAGAGAGATGTCACAATTACTAAATCTAATTCTACAAGAACATTGTATCTGTACGATAGGTTGAGTCATCTTCTCAGAAAAATCAGGATCAGCTTTGAAACCATGTGAGGGAATGACTTGGAATGGACTAGACTTAAGTAATTTTTTAGGCGCTCTGGCTTACTGTGAAATATCCCAACCCGGAAGATATGCAAGCTATAAAGGTGAACTATGAGACATGTGTAATTCTAAAATTTAACTAACTTTTACTTATGTGAAGCAATATTAGACTTTGGAAGTTGCTTGTTTACCTGAGGAGGATATCCACTTAATTCGGGAGAGTTTAGTTGCGGCGAGTTATTGGCGGCGGGACCGCCGCCTTGACCGTAGTGATGATGACTCGCCAGAATGGAAGAAGAAATCTGTGCAGGAGTCAGAAGGTCAGGAACAATTTGGTCATCGTCATCACAAGGCAAGTCACCCAAAGACACAAACAAACTACCACCATCCATTATTAGAGACGTAATAACTGGAGCGGCATACTCATCGATGCTCATGGCACAGAAGGCACGCGGCTCGTTTAACCACATTAGCCATTCAGCTCACAGAAATGCCCACGATTACCCGCTCACGTCGAGACTTTTAGTTCTGGTAGTTATTTACTTCCTCCGTTGCAGTCAATTTAGTTGAGTTATCTACTCCCGGGATGGATGTGGCTCTTCAAGGAGCTCAATCAATAGTGCTGTATGGGTTTTCTCTTAGCGTAATTACTTGATCAAGTGTTATATATGACGCCACTATGTGTATGTATATATAGTTGATGTTCAAAACACACTAAATATGTGTAGAAGGAATGGTCACGATTTAATAAATTTATCTTGAGTATATATTCCACAAGTGGTACAGAAAGTTTCTTCTGTGTTAGGAGATAAGTGTTTCTTGGAATGCTTCTACGCACAGGGATTGTGTTATTCAGTATAAGCCAAAAAGGGAAAATAGCACTGGTTACACACAAGGGTATCAAAACATTATTCGGACGTATTACAATACAAATATAACTTAATACGAGAGTTAATAATGGTATAATGTTCCAATTTCCTTCTAGAAGGTAAGTAGCACTTGAAGAGCATGAAAGACGTGATTAGATTCATTGAGACGATGATGTGAGCAGGACTAAAAGTTTTACGTTGTGAATTGTTCGTAGAATCAAGTCAAACTACTCAAGTCAACTGACTCAAAGAAATACGCTTACTGCCTTATCACGGGTGAACCTTTTCTGAGAGGAACACTCAAGTAATTCAGGCATATATCTGTTGTAAGGATAGTGGTAAAAAATTTCTTGAATGAATGGTCTCCTCTGGAGAAAACTTGTTCCTCATGAGGAGCATCCCCTACGACTTGAGTTTTCAACCCCTGTACAACTTCACAACAACCACACTTGCTTTTACACGTAAAGTAAGTGTATAACTAGGTATCTGTATTGACTCCCTCGTAATCGTATTCTGACTCTTAAGTGCACGTAAATATACGAGTTTATCATATCGGAAACTATTCTACTACATATTATACTTCTTTGAGGATAATATTCAGAAGAGCAGATGATGTCTCCACTTATTTGAGGATTCTCTCTTGTATACACAACAACAGCACATTTAATTCTTGGGTGCACTCACCATTTTTGAAGGTATACATTTAAACTACTGGCAGAAGAAGGGAACATAAAAGCGCCAAATACTGTATTAAAAAACAAGCAAAAAGTCATGAGACAAACCATTGAACAAATATTACAATCATTCAAGTTACTGATACCGAGAGAACGGCAGATTAAATATTTTTACAGAAGATACTGCAAGCATGTAGATACCTGTAGCATCAAGTGAATTTAATCCAATAGCTGTTTACTACCTATTAATAAAAAAAATTATTTTTTGATTATCGTGTACATGTGTATCTTTAAACCGAAGTGAAGAGAGCTAAAGGTTGTTCCACATTGTACTAAAGCCGATAAGTAGCATGAAGTTTTTAGTTTTTATACTACACATAATTTGATTGTACAAGAACCCAAGCATAAAAAACATATTACTCTTAAACCACCTTACAGTTGCATCAACCACAGATTTGGTGGTGTACAGTACTAACCCTACAGGTCCCATTTACAGTCTTGAGTACAATATAACCGTTTTCATCATCGTCGCACACAAAAAATTTAGTATTCTCGATGTGATGTAGATGGTTAATACCAGCATGAGCAACCTGTACGATCACACATCTACTATTTATTTACTTTTACCAATCTCGGTGTATGTTTGCCTTTGCCGGTTCTTGTTGTCATGTCGGTCATATATCCTCTTGAGTATTCACCACATTATTTGCTGTAGTAGGTAGCATTGTATTACCACTGCTAGTTCCTCTTATTGCTTCCAGACTGAAACCTTCCATGCCGAGACTGTCTTCTTGATTCCTGAGGAACTTGCTATCCATCCCTAGTAGCAGTCCTCGAGAGTTGTAAACTGGCTATGGCTTGATGTAATTCTTGTATATAGCATCTCTGTATATCTGACAACTCCGAAATAGAATTTGTATAGAAGAATTGGTTTGTATAAAGGCGTTAATCGTTCAACAACAGACGTGCATTTACAAAAAGAACTCGAAAGATGACATATTTACATATTTCATTTAACTACAGTTTACTATTTACCTAGTACTCACCACAAAAATCAGACTCCATAGAGAGTTGGCTGCTTCAGGATATTAGCAGGACGAGTACAAGTAATAATAAGGGTTGGTTTAGATACACATGTATGCACACACCACGGTACAGTGTGTAGTACCCAAGTGCTCATGATATCGATAACAAGCAACTCCAGTATATTATGTGGAAGACAAGTCAACTTGACTGAATCGTGTAAAAACCACAATAACTTGAACACATATATAATCATATACTTGTTGTTGTTGTTATATACCTATGTATGTTCACACATTTTACTATAAAGCTAAAAAGAATTACCTGATCTTAAATGTTGGCACTGTCCAACCGCACATGCTGAAAATGGAGCAATTTTCTTCTGTACAAGTAAATCCTTGTGTAGTGCACACAATGAGTCCTAATGCACTTAATTTTTTTTTACAAATCTACTTATGAAAGTATAACTAATAATCTCAAGCGCAAACTTATATATATAGATACTTAGATATATAGTGCATGTGTAAAAGCGTAAACTTCTTTAATGCCCCCATGTGTCAAATAAGTACACAACGTAGTACACTTCATGTGAATAATTGCAAGTTAATGACAGAACGCGCACGAAAGTAAAAAATTTGCAAACTTGTTGATTACTAGTTATTTCCAACCTCATAGATATAAACTTACATGTAAAGTAATGAAACTGAACTAAAATCTTATCTGAAGGAAATGTGGAGTTACTATACACATGATAATCTTGTATCTATCTAACCTGTAGTCGGTAAGGGCCCCGAACGTCTGTCCTACTGTATCAAACTCAATTTTGAACTAATATAGTGACAACATTTAGTAGTTCGCTTTTAGAATGAATGTGATACCTTCTGAGTTTTTGATCTTTTCGCTTTGGCACATTCTTGTACTAGCGGAAAAGAAGTTCGTACTTTGGGTTCTTTCACCGGCGCAATATGTATGTATGTATACTTGTGATTACTTCTTTCTTGATTGATCATCTCAGAATTCTTTTACATGATCTTAAATTTCTTTCGCACTTGTTGTTTTAGTATATTTATAGGTTGTAGGAATTAAAAAATGAAAAGCTTACGGCTTCAAGTTTCATTGACAAGCTCTAGGAAAGCATAAAATATTATATGTTCAAACTTCCGAACATGCGGCTACTTTTTTATGAAATGAACAATCCGTGGCATAGAGGAACTAGTACAGCAGTTACGTGTTCTACAATACTGACATGTTATATTGCTCTTGTGTACTCCATAGTAATTTATGCTGCCTGTTAAAACTTGCATTTTTTATGTTTAGTTGTTTTAGCTTGTGTGGTAAATATTCTCCGAACATCAGATACATAGAGGACTGCAGTGTGTGCAAAGCAAATAATTGGCGTAAAGCTACAAAGGTGTCTCCTAACAGTTGCTGTTAAAGCCATAATCTTGGTAGATGATTATTATTGTTGTTTTTAAAGAATCTCTTCCTGTAACTATCAACTAGGTATGTCCCTCTAACATACATACACACAGCGTTCTTTAGTACATGTATTGTCCTCAGTGATGCGACTATTAACATTGTGTTCGTCTGTTGCCAGTTAATTAACAAGATTAAACTGACTGAAATTACGAGATTTTCTTCGCCATTTGTCTTCACTCTACTTGACAATGACCCAGAGTGACCCCGGAATGAGCAAACCAATGAATACAAATAAGTACTTTCATTATCTCTCCCTCTATTTCATCTCTTCTGTCTCTCTATATTATGCTCCTTTTGGAGCGTACTATACCGTGTTTTGGTCGCGGACTCTCAAAAGCTGCTCGTTACGAATGAATTACTGTACTAAATGCAGCTGTTATTCTCACTATTCATTTATGACTTGTTTATTTTCTACACTATGTGCACTTGAAATTTAAAATCGTTCGTACATGATTGTGAACAGACATGCAATATCTGAGAAAGAGGACTCATTTACTAGTAAGAATGTATTTTACACAAACAGTTGTTACTTGTAGGTTTAGCTCTGATGAAAGCCAAAATGCTTAATCTTACCCGAAATTATTAAAAATTAATCAACTATAAATCAGGTTTATGTGTTCATTCGCTCATAGTTTTTGCTGTAGAAATTGATGCAGTGGTTTATTGAATTTATTTACGATATCACAGTTGTGACTTATGACTACCTTGTAGGAGTAACACTGGTGAACCAAAGGGCTTCCGTTATGTGGACACCTCACCTTGACTGACACGCTTATATATCGATACTTTTGTCATGCGATATTATTCATCCTCTCTTCCGCACCAAGTCTTGTTCTGGGTTGCTGGTATGGGCATACAGTGATTCCGATCAGCATTGATGTGTCACGGATTTCAGTTTGTAAATGTGCAGTTTGGAAAGATTGATCTTATAAAATGAATAACTCAATTGGGTGTCATTGCTAGTAGAAGACGTTGGATTCTGTAAAACCACGGAGGTCTCCATTCGTTTTAGACGGTATTGTTGGGACATACCTAAATTTATTAATCCAGCTGGGTTCCATAGTATAGCTTAAAATGCTATAAATCAAGCAATTACAGCTTTTCCTATTTTCCGATCCTGCAGGAGATGAAATTGAATACTTACAAACATTGTTATCAATTTCATAACCTTGTCTTGTGTTACTTACGACTAGTGTGCACTTAGCTGTACTTCATCGTGTGCACAAACCCAGAGGTATGCTATACTGTGTAGAAGTGTGATGTTACTTGACATCACAAGATTTGGCAGTACTCAACTTGTTTCAAGTTAACTTTAACGACCATTTAAGTAACATTCCATGAAGTACGCCAACAGCATGCATTTGTGTGCAAAAAAAATGAAACGAGTGAAGCATGAAGCTTTAAATTGTTGGTTTTCTTAAAATTGTAATCACAGCGAAAATGGTTTATGTTTCCTAAGCAAAGTATATGTTAGTCACACGTGCATTACTTTATTACTTTCGATTGACTATTAAGGATAGATAAGGATAAGCTTACCAACTCGTTTCCATACTTGTTGTTGGAGGGTGATGTTTGAATTGCACAGTTAGTTAAACTTTGGCATGATCATATTTGCTTTTATACCATGATTGCTTTTTCGTCATTACTATATTTTTGGTATATGTTGGGAGGGTGGCGTTTTTTTAAATCTTAATTTGAATCGCTTCATGTGTTATGTGTGTATCCACAAGTTGGAGAACTGAAAATTTATCAAGTTTCTAGAATATACAGAACAGTTGTCAAGGAGAGGACCTGCTTGTTATAACTTACCTCTTTTCTTTCTATCGTTGCTCAAAGAAAGATCGTATATGGTTATAGCATGAGTTATAGAGAGGGAGAGAGAGAAGTGCCGCAGAAAATATATTTTCCCATGATAATAATTTATGCATAATATTCAGGTGAGCACATTAAAACCTTGTATATTACATTTATATGAAAATGAGCCGTTTTTTGTCAAGAGTTGCAAAGTTAGACACTTGCTTTTACATTATTTGTTCCTATCTCGCATTAACTTGATGCCTGTAATAAATAAATATGAACACAATTTTTTGTCTCCCTCTCCTCAGCGCGCACATATATAAGAGTATAGGTATGCCTAATGCAAACGTAGCCCTGTGCTGAAAACGTGTGCCTTTATAATAGTTTTAATGTACTTAATGTATGTTGTACACACGTTTGTACAGTGTTAGGATACCTATATTTATATGCTTCTGCAAAAAGGTTTTCATCTCCATGCTCTTACTTGACAAGAGCCAAGGGGTTGGAGTGGAAAGCTTTTAGTCAAAAGCTTTGACACAATGTTTAGCAGCATCAGACAATTTTAAATTGCATTTGCAAGTCAAGTCTCAAAAAAGTGTGTAAAGCTTCAAAGCAAAATTAATGTGGTACAGAAGAGTCAAATTGACTGCGTGTAGTCTCCGTATGCATACACTTATGATGATTTAGTCTCCACGTATACCTTATTCTTCGGAAGACAAAGAAATACTTACGGCCATTGAATGACAGCAAGGTGGTCCAGACCTCGTCACTCACACTGCCTGCATACGCAGTTCCTATATACCTGTGATTCCTTATGCATCGTGCACATAGGGGTATGTTTAAATGTGTACTTAAAACAACTTCTAAAGCGACTTTATTAGACCGGACAACTTGTGAGTCAAACTTATCTATACAGCTTGGTTGTTGTGAGTCGCTCATAATAATGCGGACAACAAGAGGTGCACAACAACAAAAGGAACAAGGAAAAATGGAATAATGGGAGGAGGTTCAAATAATGATGCTCATGGTCTCCGTCACTGCCACGGTCCAGAGGGTGGTTGAAATTACACAGCGTTTAGCAGAATTACATACTACGTGATGCCTGCCGCACACAGGTTCTACTCTGTGCTATATGCTCGATTATTTTAAGGACTTGCTTTATGTACACCGATGGTTGGGGTGGAAGATACTAGAGGTTCATGTAGCTTTGTATATGTCAGAGAAATCACAGTAAAAGCATCGTGGATGGCTCAGTGTGCATCTTGGACAGCACAGTAAGCATCGTGAATATGACAGCGTATGCAAGTATAAATACAAGTGACGTGGAGTGAGCAAAAGGCCACCATGGCCACATGGCCCACGGAGTAGACATCGTGATGAGAAGGAGGTAATTATTAGCCAATTTGTATGTGAGTGGACCGACTAATGTTGGGTTACGGTGTGGTCTCGTTCCTCTATAAATATTGGGTCCTTTTAATATTAAAATATGATCGTAAAATTTTATGGTCTGGTAGGGCAGCATTCTATCATCCTTCTTCGGGTCATCTCAACTCCTCCATGAGGAGAGTTCCTCAGTGTACGTACATACTTGAATGAGCGTCTTGTCTATAACTACTGTAACCACATGTATATATATATACTTCTTCCTATGCAGAGCTTACTTACACGGCGTGCATATCCTGGTGTAATACTTAATAAAATGTTATCTAATACACTTGAACGTTTTCAATAATACATTGCAGTATGTATATGAACTCTCTTTTAATGTTTCGATTAGTTGAGCAGTTATTCAACAGAATTTAGACTAAACCACACACACTGGGATGCATTGTGTGCATGCGTATACTTTTGAAATATGTAGATACACACATTGCACATGGAGATTTCTCATTATATATATTAAAACACTACCAGGAGATTTACTACTCTTTAATACTTTGTGTCCCTGTATGAACAAGATTATTATTCCAATCCAAAGCATATAGTTGGTACTTGCATTCTGTAAACACAGCTTGGAAGGATTTAATAAGCACATGAATTAATTTATACCTGTAATATTACACTTCTATCCCCAACCTCAACATTACTAATATGCGGTTACCAACATGATTATTGCATCTACGGATAGCTCTCGGTCCTCTTTATAACAACTTACACACCGAGGATTGACGAGTAATCACTATATAACAACTTGAAAAGCCATCTAATCCTTAAATCTTCAACATATTATACTTATGCGGGGAGCCAGTGGCAGTCTAACTAAAAGGTACATAGACTGTTTAAGGAAGGATTGTGAAAATTCATTTCTTGTACAATTCCTTTCACACTGTGCTCTAAGGTATGAATCACGGAATCTCTCACAAACTTTCACATAAAAAGTTTTAAATTAATTTTTCCACTAAGGCCAAACAGTCCTGTGTTCTCTCCAAATTTTCTTGTTAGACACAAGCAGCTACGCAACCTGTTAAGTCTTGTATACGCAAATCGCTGTATAATACAGTATTGC
This sequence comes from Lipothrix lubbocki, assembly GCA_034696945.1. Lineage (NCBI taxonomy): Eukaryota > Metazoa > Arthropoda > Collembola > Symphypleona > Sminthuridae > Lipothrix > Lipothrix lubbocki. The sequence continues at coordinate 127,006 of JAQGAK010000139.1, forward strand.
GTGCCCTTAATGAAACGGCCATGTTATAAGTTGCAGAAGAATCCGTGTGTGGTTACCAATACAAGTGAGAATCCAAGCGAGAATTGAGATTGAATGGGGTAATTATTCGAACAACCCTTCAAGTGGTATTACATCGTTATTAATTTTCATGTGTGAGCAGTTGGTAGTTACAATTGATTACGTTTTTATGGAAAATCTTATATAGCAAAATCTAGACTTGCATTACAAATCCTTTGTTTAGTATGTTGAGCAAAAAATAGTGCACTTATAATATATCGTTAAAAATTAATGTTTAACGGATTAATGCCTAGGCTTCTTCATCATTGGTTACATAGGAACTCTAATGCATATATAATGGAAATTGTTACGGCAAGTATGCAAAGTGTGCGGCCCACCACATTCAATTTTACATATTTATGATGATCATTAGTAATTGATACGATTCTTTGTAAACATATTGATAAATATGCCAAAGATTCACAATTGGTAGCTGCATAACTATCACCATCATCATTGTCTGTTCACAAGTCTGTTCAATTGTAAATTCTGTGTTCCCCTCTCGTCATTAACTACGTACAATGAGATGGAACGGAGTTAAATTGCAAATGATGCGCCTATCTATGAACATCATCTCTCACCTCACACTAGGATTCACAATATTATGTCTTGTTTGAAGTCTCCTTAATTGTATTTCCAATTCATTTCCATTTGGATATCAGAAACGGTCATAATTTATCTCGAAAAGTCGCTACAAGTTCAAGTGTACACAGTTCATAATATAGTATTGTATTATACGAGGGAAGAGCTGTGTCGGTGAAGCACGTAGCACACAGCTATAATATGCATCAATGATATCATCTACTACACAAAGTTACAAAGTAAAGCAAAGCGGTCCATTTCCATATTCATACACTTATACACGATGGATGACGACAAGCAGGTTTTTGTTTTCAAGTAAGTATAAGTTTGCTGTGTTTTTCTGTGAGACAGTAAAGCATTCAGTACCCGTGTAAATTATAGCCGTTATATAGATCTGGTTCGGACGCGAGAACATCGTGAGAGTTTCTACTAGTTAATTTTACCATACCCTACATACACAGCGTTATTCTGTATGTGCAACAGTGCGATATCACACAAAAGAAATGGCATTCTATAGCTTTCCGTTGAAACAGTATTTCATTCAGAAATTTTGTAAATGGCTGAGTTTCAACCAGCAATAATTTATTCAACACATGTAGCATCTTGGTTCGGAAATGGCTCTGTTATTAATTTCCAAACTGACCTGCACTTTAGAGTAATTTGTTACTAAATGGAGGTGGACCATGGTGATGAGTTTCTGTTAGAGTGGGTATGACTATCTTGATTATTTAATAATACGATTCTCATCAAAGCTGCCGTTCTTTCTACAAAGACCCATCTCTACGTATTTTCTAAATATTTACAGCCAGTCCGATTTGTTTGAGCTTTTCTTATTAACGACAAGTTTAATTTCTGTGTATTGTTCTTGATAACAGCACCTCTAATTCCTTTGTATTGTTCTTATTAACAACAAGTCTAATTCATGTGTTTGTTCCTGTTTAGAGCCAGATTAATTCATATTTGTGTTGTTCATATCTGTACTTCCATCAAGTCTAATTCATACATGTTTTTCATGACCAAGGGACTGCCCGTTAAAATGCACAGTGGTTTCCTTATTGATTGTAGTTGTGTTGATTGTTGTTTCGTATACATTTTAGCATAAACGTGAAAGAATGTAACAACGATTGTGATTGCGCTATCTACAAACGTTTTGTTCGCCATTGATTTTACTTATATCATGTTGCCTTTTGTCAGCTTTAAGGAATAAAGTAGACGTTGTACAAGTTTCCTGAAACTCTTTATATTTATTAGTATTGGAAGTGCCTACACACACATGAACTGTGTTCTAGGAAAGCATAGCGAGGCCGCGTTGTAGATAAATGATGATGTATGTAGTGTTGCTGGGGTAAAAAGAAGCAATGGACTGAGACGATATGTAGAGGACAATAAGCCTGCGGTGAGACTGGTGAAAATTAAAACGCAATTTCAAATTAATTTTGTTTGTGTCAAGACTCGCAAGCAAGTTTGACCACTTTGTCGTCCCAGGACTAGAAAAAATAATAATTAATGTAACGGCGTGGGCGGTTCATTCAGCTCGAAGATTTTTCCCTCGTTTCATCATCAGCAGCATCATCTTTAACACCATAGTCTCACGGTATCGTCGGCTGGTCGGTCGGTCGCATTCTGTTATGTGCTTGTTGTATATACAACTCAAACTCAACCTGTTACTTGCAGGTGACTTGACTCCTCTGCTTTACAACTGGTCCTTCATATATGTGGACTTGATAAAAGTAAGCAAGAGGTCTGTAAGTGCACGGCGGTTTGTACAGGACTCTTTAATTTCAGTCTTTTGAATCTCGTTAAGATCCCATATCTATTAAACAATATGCATTAGCAAACATACGGATGCACAGACTGCACTCGTATCTAAATTGTTCCTCATCAAACAACTTTAATGTTGTACGCTCACATCTGCAAGATTCCGAAATCTTTGGTCACATGCGTTGAAGTGATAAGACACTCTACGGAAGAAGTTTCGAAGTAATTCTCTCTTTTGATTTTGGAATTGTAATGAATTTTTCATATCCTCCGCATCACTAATTTTCAAGGGTGTAGCGTAACACTCAAGCGAACAATTTCCAGTAATGTTAGGACCTTTCAAGTACGTTACCTTCATCACTGCAGCAATAAGTCAAATGTTAAAACCACTTCCCTGTTGTTGTCACATATCTTTCAAAAAATTCGTCAAGAATATTTCTGTAATGATTATTACCCAAAATTGTTCATTCGTACACATATACGTACCATCACTCTTATACATACCAAACATTGCTATACTTGTACTTCATAACATTGAAAGCTGTGTAACGCGATGCAATGTCAAGCAGTAAAAGGGGCATTGAAGTTCTCCGGATATTACAATAACCATAATTTGCTAGCAACTATTAGCATCCGTAGATAATGCCTAAAAGAAGTTACTGCATGAGCAAATATTACACTCCCTTTAGGCCAGAATTAAAGGCAATTGTTTCCTGCAAAGTTACATGGAAAAGGACAGATTTTCTGGGTTGGCTTCTATCTTCTTTGTGGTATCCATAAAAAATATAACGATAGCATCCGAAAGCTAAAAATTACTTTTATAACATGTTTTCAGCTTGAAGGGAATCAAGTGTGCATATGAGTGCAACACACATACTGCATTTTTAATTGTATGTAGAGATGAAATGGAACTTTTTGAAATGAAGATATACATATGCCTTTATTACTGACTTGCGTATAACATCCGCAATAATGGATTACTTTTGCTCTGTTGTTGTAACCTTAATATAAAGCCAGCATAACAATAACCAACACATTAGAATAATAAACTGTGTAAAATATGTAGTGACACAGCATAAGAAAATATGCATATTATAATTTTGATTTTATTCAAATAACATGGAATGTGTAGGTTATAAAAATTTTTACCAACAACAATTTCGTTGTATGTGCAGGTACGCACACATGTCTCTCAACAACAAACAAGTGCATGTACATACGTGTATTTACATCTAACCCACAACAGACAAGTGAAGAGAGAAGATTTAACGCGAAACCAAACCTTTTTTTGCTCTGGCGCTTCGTTTACGCATTCATTCATTCCGTCTCAACCCTCATTTCATTCATGCAAACGTGGATGTTTTAAGAGTTCAAATTCTTATGTACTGTAGTAAGTATATACATTTTCCTTTAAGTACTTGTTCACTTAAGCAACTATTGTTACATGAGAATATAATGACAGTACTTTTCTTTGTATACTCTATCAACAATTGATATCGGCGTATATGTTTAATCTCCCCACGATCATTGTAGTTATGTTTATAAACTCCCCACGATCCAGCATTGTATGTTTTTGCAGCTGGATTTTTTTCATGTATCTCTTTTTTATTTGAATATAATTATAATAAAAGCTCTGTAAAAATTTGTAGATTGCCTAGCGTCATTGATTCCATAACTCCACACCCACGCCGTATACTTATACCTGTATTCATGAAAATGCTCAATCAAGTTTTTACTTGAATTTAACAAGCAAACCTCTTATTCATCATTAAATACTATATTGGTAACTACACACTGATGTATGCAGGATAAATTACACAAGTACGTGCATAAAAAGTAGGTAAAATAAATGCAAACACACAACATAACCCTTGCTTACAGGCTTCAATGATAATGGTTTGGGTACATTCTAAGTTGAAAAGTAAAATTTCATGTTATATTGTAGGTTCCAGAAGATGTAACTATTATTGTTTATGAACCAACAATAAGTGAATCATTAGAGTAGACATAAAAGACTCACAATGTAAGGTAATAATAAAAATTTTCATGTTGATGAAGCAACAACAAGGACTATAGTCATGTGAAAGTACTATAAAGATATGACTGGATAGATTATTTTCTTGTCTTTCTTATTTCTTTACATGCTTTGTGTAAGGTGTTAAGATCAAAAGTAAGATTTGCGTTCAGTGATTTTGTATTCTGGATTTGAAACCGTTCGCGCAGAGATAAGCAACATTAATGAGAAGGTGAAACTCATAAAACGAATTGTTAATTCTCACTCTATTTTTAATAGATTAAACTTGTCCAACTATGTATAAAGGCTGGACTAGAAAGGAATAATAACTGTTACAGCGCTTATGGAAGAAGACAGGTAGATTGTAAATAATATGGGATTGCCTTTCAGAGTGGAGTCTTCCCATTGACTTCTTTTCTTATATGTTCTATGTGAATGAACATGGAGCGGAATAGCACGAAGTAGTAGTAAGTTTACATGTAAACCGAGTCATCTGCATAAGAAAAAAATATGAACGACAGGCAGTGGTACTAAACGCTGAAAGTGCAACTAAAACGAAGAAGACGAAGGAGAGAGAGAGAACGGAGCATGGAAAATCATACATTCTACTATTTAACGACTTGTCTCTATCATTATTTCCATCTGATGCTCAACCTGTAATAAATATTTCCCATTACGACATCCAATCGTATACAGACATGAACGTTCTTTAGCCAACAACAAGTTACAATTCTGCTCATGGAAAAAAGATTTTTTTCATCCCTCCTTCTCATTCTTCTTTTATACTTTATTCATAAATACCTGTACACACTGATGATGCAAGCATCACATACATAAGCTTGGACTGACTTAAAGATAATTCTTTCGCCAATTCACATTTTATAAACTTATTTTCCCTAGTTTATTTTCTACATTTCCACTTGTTCCTTGCTCCATAACTTGCTAATTTGTAGCTTGTTCTTCATAAAAACCCAGCAAGCCTTTAAAGAAAAACCAACAAGTCGTCGTGTTTATTATAATCCGCACAGCAATACCCATTTGTTCCCTTGTAATAAGACGTGTACAACAATAGCATAGGAGGGAATAAAAGTATTACAAGAAAAACGCTGAATGAGTATAAATTCATTCGTATAATTATGTTGAGTATATAAGAGAGTCAAGTGTAATACTGCTTTTACTATACACACACCTGGTTTACAATAAAAGCATATTGCTTAGTATACTATACATCAAACATATTCCAAGAAAACAAATATTCTTGATACATTGCATGTTTTACGGACATCATAAGGAAAAATAATAATGGTTTGAGAATTTCCCAAATAAATTTACACAAATTCATCTTTACAATCTGGTCGATAAATTCAGTGTCAGCAATAAAAGGCTATATGTTGAGTCTATCAGCCGTTTTTAATGGAGACTTTATTCGTAAATGTCCTTATCGGTGTGTTCCTCGGACAAGCTCAGATTCATGTGGCTATCTTGACATTGTGACAGTGACAGGAGTTCATCTCTGTGTATGTAATATACTTATCCACTTGAGAGAGATTCGTTTCATTCATTATTCTGTCTTACTTACTAGTCTTGTCCGTATTTACTTGTGTGCTGATAACTTCTGCATTACATTGTAGACATACATATGTACTATACTTTTTTAGACTCAATTAAACGTGTACACCGTAAGGTTACGTACATATGCATTACTCATTCATTCCGAACTTGTTTCTTTGTAATATGTTCACTTAGGCTAACTACGCATCTATGTATAATATTAACCCCAGATTGAATGCAGCTGCACACATCAAGAAGAACAAGTTCTCATTCTCATAGTATAGATCTCTGTGTGTATTATCTTCAAATCGCCAACATTCGAAACGATATGATTGTAGCTATAAACATGATCCAGCAATGGCTAATCTAATAATCATCCCTTGACAGTCTTACAGGTCCACGATTGAAAAGTAGCTCCGATGAAGAAATGCATCGATGATGTCAATATACACAAAGTTATTATGTGTATTATAAACCAGACCTTGACTCTGATTTCTAAGTTCAAAATCTGATTTTAATCCGTAACCAATATAATGTATTCCAATGTATCTGTGTATACCTATTGGCTACTAAATGCAATGTTTTTCGTCAGCAAAGTCTTTTCTCACGAAAGGATTAAAAGCGCTGAAGTTGTAGAACGTAGAGAGAGCTAGTTAAAATTACTGATAATTAGAATTTGCATGTCTTGCTGTAATTATGTAATATATATCAGGTCCTGCCAAGGAGTAAGACAACAACACAAAAATGCAATAACTTGAATCTAGAACTTGAATGTACTATTTTATATTGGTATAGGTGTATATGTACATATTTTTTAACCAAACTATAAAGATGTGACTCTGTTGTGTCTACCTACTTCCCATAATGGTATAGTCGGGATTGGGCCTGAATTCCTTGAAGGAAATGGATGTTGGGCACGTAAGGTGATGAGAGTGGATCTAATCCATTTAGGTGCAATGCTCGTCCCAATGACCATTCCTTGATTATGGCTATTCTGGAAAGATAAATAAATAAGCTGAGATTTTAGGCAGAAAGTAAGTATTATGGTAAAGGTATAATTTAATACTCATCGTAGTTATGTACTTAAATGGGATAATACAATAATATATATAGTTATACGATTTTGTACAATTCGTTGGATCATATAAGCTCAAGATGCACTTCTCCTTCAAAGTCAACGAGATAACACCGAACTATTGAGATACTCCCCACATTCGTCTCTCATTAAAGTAATGCACACAAAAAGTTATCACTTGTTTCGGAGCATATTAAGAGCGCCTTTAAGTGCACGTCTTCCTTTTTCTCTCTAACGAACCATATCTTACTGTCGTTTACTTTGCAACAGTGCCGTATGGTAAAATGCAGGAAGGTAAATGTAAAAGTTAAAATACGTTTTTCTGCACAAAGACACATTTGCATTTTTCTTATCTTTACAGGAAAATGCATGCTGAAGAATACGTAATAATGTTGACTTTTCAGTGTGGACGTGTATAGTGAACTATGGTGTTCGTTGGTTATATTATCAATTTTGGAAGGTATTTTCTAGAGTGTGGGCTAACTCCACCAAAGCACATAAAGCATATGCATGCACGTATTTGATTTAAGTAGTCAAGTGTGAACATCTCTGGTTGGCATTTCCCATGTGTGTCCTACACGCGCTACGTTTTTTCGTATTTATTATACTTGAATAATAGGTATTTGTGATACCATAATTCAAGATCCCAAAATATAAGCATACTAAATTGACTGTAGTAAGCATAAATAAACAGTTTTTTTTGTAATAAGCATACCCAGTGCATTAAAAATGCATGGGTACTACACATATATTGCATTAATGTGTATATGTAGAAACATTAGCATATCATATAGTTTTTTCTGCACTACCTCAGCAACAAGAAACTTCATTTTGATTTTGTCAGCTTTTTCTTCCTACTTCAGCTCATGCTGTTTAACCAAGCTGAAGGTGCACCAACATCAACCTGACAAACAAGAAGGAAGAACCATAGCGTACGCGCCAAATAACACTACATCATCAACCAAAATGGTTTTTACAGAAAACGGCTTCCCGCACACTTAACAAATTTAATTAAAATCATATACGCACTAACAAACAAGTTAACACTTACGGACACACATTATTTTTGTATATACACATGCATATAGACATGTTTTAATGTGAACTTTGCCTGTGCACGGTGATCTCTGCTATGTGTAAGTGCACTTGCAATACAAGTAAACTCATTAGCAATAATTCTATTCGAAATAAGCATGTTATAAAGGCAATCTTGTAGATATACATACAGACATAAGTATACATTCTTCTAGCAGATATAACACGCATAACCCAAGTTCAAGTCATAAAGCACAGGCACATTCGCACGCCTTGCTCATTGTTCATGGGATTATAATATGCAAAATAATGTTTAATTTTTCATTTTCCAATTTCAGGTGGAACAGACGTTCAGTTGTCGGCCTATGCCTCAACGTCAACTCAACACTCTGTTGAAAGTTTTCACCCAATCGTTAGTACCTATGTAATGTCTAAATTATGAAGATAGCACCAACCGTAATTTGTAATGATGGAATTTTTGGTGTAATAATTTAAAATTTATTTTCTGTCTAGTTAATGAGTGAGCGAGTGATGAGATAAGAATCAGCTTGCAAACAGTGTATTCACTATATACGTATATAACACCCTCCCTTCACTTCTGACGATCTCTCCGATGGCCTACCAACCTACCATTTAAATGCAAAACAATTTTAGAGGAAAATTAATTTTTTCTGTGTAAAATAACATTCAGGGACTTGAGTTATATAGGATGTACACGCAGATGATTGTTTGACTTTGATCGTGATAAGCATTCAGTATTTTACTACTTTTTGGAATACACAGTAAAAGTGTTGCTATTTACGTTAACTTTTATATTGTAGTTTCCATTTAAACTTTTGGGTGCGCAGAACAAAAGCAAGTGTGGTACATAAAAGTATGTACATAGCATTGAAAGGCTGGTTTCCTAATAAGTACCTAAATTTGATAAGACAGTAATACTAATTTCAGTTTTTCGTTCTTCAGAGTAAATGCATTTGCACCATAAAAGGAAGATAATGAGCAGAATAAATTCCAAATTTCACGAGGCCAATATTGAACGAGAATGACAGCTAAGATGGATAGCGTTTTTCCTTGGATTTAGTTTCCCAATTTCCTCCACTTACATTTAGATTCACCTAAGCTCACATCATTAAATATAGATTCTTGGATACTCCAATCTCGTAAGGCTCACATGACAGGAGGTAGACTGCCCTTTTTGTGTACATCTCTAGAAATAGTAGAAGTTTTCTCAGGATGAAGTATAAGCGAGGACTGAGAAGCATCGATTTTTCCGAGAGTTTATTTACCGTATTTGTATTATTTGAACCCTTGTGGGTACCTAAAGTACTGTATATTAGTAGCAGGCTGCATCTATTTGGAATGGAAATGTGCAGATACTATACAACTACACAACGCTTGTTATTTCAAGAGGAAACGTTCTCAAGAGGAGGAAAACAAACGGTAGGATCTGAAGCCATTTCAACAAAATTAATGTTTTACGCATAGTTTGCAGGTTGAATGAGTTTAATCGTATTTAATTTGCTACCACACGTATAGTTTTACAACAATATTTATTCTTACGGGCAATGGATGAATGTATGCTTGAGTTTTTCCAAAAACTCCCTCGCAGCTCTTTGATCAAATTCCCACAATCAATCAAGTATTTACTTTTAACGATATTTACTTTTAATAATACTTTTAACAAAAACTGCTTTCAGAGATTGAATCAAAAAGATTCGCTTTAACAACACTATTAGAGAATACAGAGGCAAAATTAGAGCTTACATGTTGCCATTGAGCGAACAAGGGAAAGGGAGTATTGGAAAAGTAGATCCCACAAACGTTTACACACGCAAAACTATTATATACATCTATATAACGAACTTGGAATTCTAGTAAAAAGGCAGGTTCAGATTTTCCCATGAATATCAATTTTCTCCGAGAAAATACATTTTCTCCAAGGCTTCTTTGTTTTTCAAAAAGAAACGACGAGAAAGAGAGATTTTAAATCAGCAGGTCAGCAGCATGCATGGGAAATAACAGAATCTAGCCATTTCACAAAGGAAATAAATTTTTCTTTGCATTCAAGATGGTTAGAAATTTTTGTACACTTTTTATACTTTGCAACCGTAATCTGATGAGATGCTTATTGTTATAGCACTACTAGTATATAGTGCTTCCATGGCAGCCCACAAAAACTTTTCATTTTATACTCGTCTTCCTTCAAAAGGTTTGCAGCGAAATAAATCTCACTTGAATTCTCCTTAATGCTAGAGAAACATGACATTTTCCTTGTTTGTGGTAACGATCCATTCAATCGGAGGTCCATAGGAGCCACACGCAGAATGGACTTCTATCAAACTTGTCCTTACAGAAGACTTAAGCATATAGGAAACCTTTAAATTTCACCTTCCTTTCTATTGTAAGGCAAAAATCTTTGTATTGCAGAAAAGTCAGCATGAGAGGATGAAGAATCTGAATATGCCTAAACATCTGTATACGTCCTTGTTATTTATGTCCAACCGAGACTCCAGCAGGAAAACAGGCGTATTAAACGGTGTTTACAATCCTGAAAGACGTAAGATTGACAATGTGGGGTTAGCTTGGGTATGATTGTGCTAAATCGCTTAGAAATCAGAACTACTGAAATGGTTCGATAAAATACTATAGCATATAGTGAATATAAAAACTAAGCGTACACTCATTTTTAAGAAAATAAAGTGTCAGCGTCAACCATCAAACTGCCACACACTCTATCATCACTCAGACTGAACTTCAATACTTGATGGTTTATGTGAAATATATTGTTAAGCAACCTTCATAAATCCTTTTAGTTTTTTGGCAGTTGTTAATCATACTAATAACGTTTTTATGATCATAACTAAATCTAAAATACTTTTTTAATATTATAATATCGCAAAGATGGATCGTTAAGGTTATGTTGTAATACAGACTAAGCCCTGTAGCTACATACCTCCTTCCTCAACAAAGACTAGCGTGACTTATTTGGTCGAAATCAACACTCCCACGCTGTCAAACATCGATTTGGTATTGGTAGTCTTTAATTAAATCCACACTTTTATTTGTGTGATCCAAAATTTAAAGCGAGACAATGTACAGCCGCAAGGAGAACACTAGGGAGGCTTGGAAGTGACAGTGAGCAAACAAAGGAAGTTATAAGATTGTAATTAATTTAATTGCCACGTTACGTCTGCTTGATGATGTGCGCACATAGTTACATATACATTCTAAGTACTATAGAAACTGATTAAAAAAATATCTGGCTGCATCCATGTACCTATCACATATCCGCTTTCATTACGTGAAGAACTGCATTGGTTACTGCATACAAACCCAAAGATAACAAAAATTAATTCATCCTAGTTACTGTTTACATTAAACGTTTAATAAAACGCCTGCTATTAGGAACAAACTTTGTCTGAAAGCAAATTATACATGTTGTTTGTAAAATTTTTGATGAAAATCTGACAAGATAATTGATTCCGTTTAGAGTTGAACTTGAAAAGTAACAAGATACGGTGTGGCTAGTTGGGAAAACAAGAATAAACTCGCAGACACTGTCAATGGAGTATGCAAATTCAAAACTTGTCCTCGCAATTCCCTTCATCAATTCATTCCCCATTTATAATATACAACTCGTTGTCATCCCCCATCACGTCACTATATACAGTAGTTGAAAATTATATTATAATAATTTGATATTGGCTGTCAATCTCCCCCACGTCCACTCATTCCCTGGTATCTCCTTGTCTAATGCAAATTTTCTGTTCTAAATGGTAACAACTGACCACCCGTACGGTTGTGTCATTGTCAATTCCACATGTGACACTAATCCAACCATTACCCGTGGAGCTGCAATGCCAGTCGATCATCGCACTCCCTATGACTATCACATTACTAATCGCTGGTCATAAGTAGCGATATTTGTATCAACAGAGCAAGCTGGATGACAAAATACGATTGAATACAAAGCACATACGTACATACATATTATTAATATTAAAATATTCCTTGCTCCCACTGTAATACTCATAATTACGTAAGATATTTTATACTTATCGTAACTTAAGTAATGTGTCTAAAAGTTATTTCATTTTGCTGACATACTCCACTACTGCACAACTTTATATTTGCAGCTTCAACTGTCAATAAGTTCCAACATGCTGAAAACATTATAGCATAATACCAATTAGCCCCGTTTGCTCTTTGATGTATTTGCAAAACCAATTGAAAGGGACATCCCTTCAAAACCTTCATAACCAGCAGATAATTTGATTTCTATTTTGATTCACGAGGTGTAGGTGCTAAAATGCATGCAAACAAACGGAAAGAATAACAAAGAAATAATGCGTTGACCACCTGAAGAAAATACTGTCCTTAGTATAAGTTGTACATATACTAAGCAACCATTGGCTTTATCTGACAGTAACAAATGATTGCCCTAAACGTACAAAAACATTTGTACGTGTTGAACATATGGTTAGTTGAAACGGAAGAGGTGCACATAGGCTGCCTCGCAGACTATATGGCGCGCAAAAAATACACGCTTTTAGTATTTTATAGACTTCAACCTCTCACGTTGCCTCTCTCTCTCTCGTAGAGTTAAATATGTATACACTTTGCGATCCGCACAAAAAGATTCTTCCTTGCAATCTACCAATGAGATACCTCTGCTTAAGTAGCGTATCTGCCAATTCTGATCTTTACTTCTTTGTAAATTTGCTTATTATTATATGTTTACCATTACATGTGCCCACCTATTATTACCGAGTGAGGGGGAAAGCAGCAATGTTGGTTTTAATTATCTTTAATTATTTCTAAATTATGTTATTCATACGGGGCATGATGCACGAGTGTACATACGCTGATTGCGGTTAAAAGTCATTTCCATTTATGTGAACAGAGAAGTTAATATAGTATTAATGGTAGGTAATTGGCGACTTCACTTATTAATTTCCTCATGGTACTTTACTGGCTACTTTACTCCTTCAACCGATGAGGTAATATCATGGAAGACTCTTTCAGATAGTATACCGCGGTCATGGGTGTATGGAATATAGTTATATAAACCTTGATACGGACAATAAACAATAGGGAATAACCTAATGCACAAGTTCAAATACATACTACTTTGAAGAACACCCGTAACTTACGTTACCGTACATCACCAGAAGACCATAATAAATCCATTGGAATGAAATGTTGACAACGGCATATAGTTAGACACTTGAATACAACTTGTAATTACAACGAGCGTGCGAGTTAAGTAAGTGTACAGGTAATATATAAAAGATAAAGGAATAATAAATCGAGAAGAACCGTGAATACCAAATAATCATGGACTTACGGCGTATTCAGTATACTGTATAGTAAGTGTATGGAAGCTTGTGTGTTGTCGATTTGAGAATTCTCTTCGTATCCCATCCCCCCGCGAATGCAGTGGCGTCCGTAACCTCTGTACATTAACCTAAGTATACTGTTAATAACATCGACACACAGGGAGTACATAAATAAAATAAATTAACGTACTTACTTTGTAGCCCTCGTTCATATTATGTATGTACAACAGGTACTTCAACTGTGTCGCCATAAGTAGCAGGTACAAAAAGATCTTACGAAGGAAGAAGAGATGAAAAATCATCGCTGTTGATCTGAAATGGAAACAGCGTAGTAATGTTATAGAATTACAAAGTAAGCATATAGTATTATTATTATATTAAACAAAATGCTTTGTCAGTTAATGTTATATTGATGTAAGCTGTACCTTTGATAAAGGTTCGTACTTGTGGTTGTGGCTATCGATAACCTATGTGTACTTCTTAATCTTCGATGTAACTATAAGGATGCAGCATATTATGCATCGGTGAAATACGTCCCGGATCATAATATTTTTGTAGTATGAAGATTTTATAACATGGCTGTATGTAGTAGTAGAATTTATTTCGTGCTTACAAAAACCAAACAGCTTACTGATTATGTAGAGTTCATGTATTTCTCAGCTCTTGAAAATCCTGAGTATAGTTGACATCAGTATATGTATATTAGGGTTGCCAGTTTTTTAAATCTGGATTCCGGGACATCCAATAATTTATACATTTTTAGGACAAAATCAGTAAAT